>JABUQX010009082.1:27500-30000 GCA_015478945.1 Trachelipus rathkii
GCCAAGAGGCGTCCCTATAATCCTATCATTACGCTTGTTGCCAAATCATAAAAAAACCTAAATAGAATTGTCTTCTCCCTCATTCTCAATCATTTGTTTCCAATTTAAAATTATCCACATATCCTCTACCCACTCCTAAACGCACCTTGTTCTTCACCAATCAGTCCTTCAGTCACGCGACGGCACTCTTTCGACCTAAACACCAGCATATATCTTCCCTACAACACTCAATAAACTAATCCCCCTATAATTCCTACAGTTACCCTTATCTCCCTTACCCTTATATAAGGGTACTATTGCTGCTCTCTCCAATCTCTCGGAACTATACCTCCATAAACGCTCTGTTACACAACTTCCAAATCCAGTCAATCGCCAATCTCGCCCTCCATTTCTTGATCATTTACCAGTAATTTCATCTACACCCGCAGATTTACCATTCTTCAACTTTCTCACTCTACCCTTCATCTCCTTACTAATGACCTTTTTTTCCCAAAATATCTATTCCTTCTTGCACCATCAAACCCACACACATTCTCTATCACCTCTTCATTACTACCAATGTTATACAGATTTTCGAAGTACTATTCCTTCCACACTCCCCTTACATGCATTTCCTAAGTTACGAAAGCACCATCCCTATTCATTATTCTAAGCAGAGTCTCCTTATTCTCATCTTAACCTTTCGCTTCCTTCCAGAAGCTTCCTATTCCCTTGTAAGTCCCCCATTCCTCCTCCTCCCAAACTGTTCATTTACCTCTTTTTTTTCCTCCTACGTATGCACCTTTTAGTATTTCTTTTTTCCTTCTTATATAATTCCTAACATCTTTCTTTTGAAACTTCATCATGGCTTTTAGTACATTCAACCACGCTTCTTTTTTACTTTTAACCGCTTGCATCACCTCTTCATTCCACCACTCACTGTTAACATTCTTACCTCCTACTTAGCACATCCACATACTTCTTTTGCACTTGCTAACAAATTTGCTTCCTTCATTTAGCTCCAGATTTGTTCAGTGTTCAACTTTGTTCAACATTCAATGATTTACTTGCGAGCACTCTTAAATACTTATCCTTATTCCTTGTTCACTTCTTCTCACTCCTTAATTCTACCCACTTCCTTCCTTATCACCTTCCTCTCCATCCAAGCCCCCACTAACTTAATTTTGCATAGAACATAATGATCCGATAATCCATTCCTAACCCCCTCACTGATTTAACATCCAACACACTCTTCAACATCTCCTTCACCAACACAAAATCAATCATACTTTTCACTTCGATACCATCTCTACCCACACCAACTCTAGTATACTTATGAATACTCTTGTGTTTAAAGAAAGTATTACTTACACACATACCTCTCTCCTCAGAAATCAATCATCTTCCTACCATTCTCATTTTCTCCCGACACCCCAAAACCACCTGTTATACCATCCCTTTTTTGATCACCTGTTCAACCATTTAGGTCACCCAACACAATCAATCTAAAGCTCTCACTCACCCCATCCAAAACATCATTCAGATTATCCCAGAAATCGCACTCTTCTTCAACATTACCTTCAGATGGACCATATGTCACAACCACACATACCTTAACCTTTTCAGACTCAAATTTAACCATTAGATTCTAGTACTCAAACACACAAAGTCGTACCATAAGCTCTGCTACCACAAGTCACTCGATCAGAATGCAACTCCTTCTCTCCCCCTCGTCATTCCTTTCCACACCAGCACACACATATTTCACATCACACCACTCAATTTCATCGTTTTCTTCTTTCATCTTTGTTTCAGTCACAGCGAGCAGATCAAATTTTTCCTTTCTAATACATCCATACCTCTCTCCGTCTTCTCAACATTTATCCTCTGAATTCCATGTTACGCCATTACGATTCATACATTTTCGCCGAAAGATAGAAGGCAGTTTACGCCGATCACGACCTTCTCCAAGGCATGCATTAGCATTCCGGCAAAAGGTAAGTGGTAATGGGCAAAACCCCAACTACCACCGTTTCCCTTTGGCGCCTTCTGACGAACACGCAGGACATTTACGATGAGGGCCAATTCTTTCTCACCACACATATAGGGATATAAGGGGTAGGTTATGTCGTGTAAGATGTCTAAAGAAGGGTGTGGACATAAGTATGTATATATATATATGTGGATAAAGGTGGTGTCTGTAAGATGTCTGGAGGATGAGTGTGTAAAGAATATGAACGCAAAAGAGAAAGGTGAACCCTTAAAAATTGGAGGTAATTCATCGCCTCCACTGCGAGTATATATATATATATTATTATATAATATATAATATATATATATATATATATATATTATATATATTAAATATAATATATATAATATATATATATATATATATATATATATATATATATATAATATATATATATATATATATATATATATAATATATCCACCACCACCACCTCCTCCTCCTCAGCCAAGACTGGGGGTAAGGTGCGCAACATGCACCGGAAACAGG
>JABUQX010009082.1:37500-40000 GCA_015478945.1 Trachelipus rathkii
CAGAACTACGGTGCAATCAGAGATTTAATATTTTAATATATATAATATATTATATATATATATATATAATATATATATATATATATATAATATTTAATAATATTTATTATATATATATTATATATATATATATATATATATATATATATATATATATATATGGGTATATGTATATATATGGAATTTATTATAATTTTTACATAGCTTTTTGAATACTACTATTTTAAGTAAATACTAAATTCTGTGATGATAATACATTGTGTAAATAAAGAAGAAATAAAGAAGTTTTTGTGTCACAATCTTTTTTTTAATAATACCTAAAGTGGTTGTAGATTATTTCTGTTATATAATTAGTTTAAAGTTTGTCTTTTGTTTAAACTGAAATCTTTTTATAATTTTCTTTGTGTTTAAATACGTTTAAAAATCTAACAATTCATCATAATTGCCTAGTTTGTGAGTATAGGTTCTGAATTTTTTAATTCTAGAATTCAATTTGAATTCTATGTTTTTGAGTTTTCATTCTATTTTGTTAAAGTTACTACTAGCACTTGTGGGCAAAATCATATTTTAGAAAGAGACATATAAACTAACTTAAAAAACATTAAAACTAATCTTTATTTTCCCGTACGGAATTAATTCAATAGTATTTATTACCACAAAAGACATTTTAAATTTTTTAATTACCTGAAAAGACCATAAAAATTTTGATATCTATTTACCTACGCCTACTGCGCCTGGAAGTTTTTGTTGTTACTTGTTACCAATAATTATAGTGATTAGACATACACTAGAGGGAATTAGGAGATTTTCACTAATTGTTTTTTATTTTTTCAGGAGAATGATTAATTCTAGAACTTTCCCTGTTATGTAATATATTTTGCCATGGAAATCCTTGGAACGGTGTTCAGTTGTCAAACTTTGGTACATCCTTTTTCTCTATTTCGATCATTCTTAGCTTTAATTCATAATTTCATATGGAATCATTGACTCATTCTTCCAAAACAACAACTTCGCTAATTAAATAAAAAACATTATATGAATATGAAATTTCGTACCAAGGTTCTGTATTTTATTCGTTTTAAAGGAATAAAATAAGAGAATTTAATCAGATTTAAATTATCTCCTTAGAGCTGAAATTTTGAAATAAACTTGTCAGATAGGCAATGTTTGTTTTCGAGTTTACCAAATTTGCTCTTGACGCTGGATCTTTTGTTGTAATAAATTCCAGCACGGAATCAGAGTGAGTAAAATCTTTTTAAGGAAGAGCCTCTGGATAGGCAGAGAACTTCCGTGTGAAGCAACAAATTATTGTAGTCATCATTTTCGTCGCACAGGTTCATGAATATCATATTGTTGAGCGGATTTGACATTTTATGAAGATTTTTTGCTAAGGCCCCTTGTCACCAAATGCTGTCGAGGAATCACACAATGCACGACAATAACGTTTGAAACAGTCTTCTTCAGAAACGATATGAACCCTCGATAACATCCTACCATTGCGGGTGCTTCCATTTGTTTCCACAGACTCGAGGATATCGCTTTCTTGAAAAAAATGTCTCTACAACGTAAATGGACTCTCCTTTCGAGGTACTTTTATTGTGCTAGCAAACAACAATTCCTGAAAAAAAATTTCTTCTCTAACAAAGCGTACGTACGCCAGCAAGAAAGCTTCGTTCCTGGCAATGTAATTCATCCATTTACGATGAAAAATAAGAGTTGTCGACATCTTGAGTTATTTCGCCTATTCTACGTTGAACCGTGTTGTTGCTCGATGAAATTATCTTCAATGTATCAAATGGAGATTTGTGAACTGTATGTAACCCTTCAACAATGCAGGGCAAAATTAATTCCTCGCCAATAGTGTGCTGCTTTCCAGATTTCGCTATCAATAAAGATAAGTTGTAGAAGTTCGTAAGCCATCATCGCCATACTTTGAATGGTTGAAAAAAAAGCAGGATACTATGGGTGCCTTTTCTAACTGGTATTGAGTGATTGGAAAGTTAGCGTGACCTTGAATTCTAACAAGCTTCATATATTAGTTACTGAAAGTTTTGTGACATAAAAGGCAAGGGGGGTCCTGAAACTCATTTTGGGGTTACGAAACCCCCAAATTCGGAATCTATGTTCTTTTTGAAACATATATATATATATATATATATATTATATATATTATATTTATATATATATATATTATATTATATATATATATATTATATATATATATATATATATATATATATATATATATTATATATATATATATATATATATATATATAATATATATTTTATATATATATATTATATATATATATTATATATATATATATATATATATATATTATATATATATATATATATTATATATATATATATATATATATATAATATATATATATATATATAAACCACCATCAATTGACTCATATGCACTGGAGCCGAATTCCAGTCTGGCTCACAGTCGCAACTCCGGCTCGGTTCATTTGCTCCGGTCATATGAG
>JABUQX010009082.1:52500-58679 GCA_015478945.1 Trachelipus rathkii
ACCTGTTCTAGGGGCGAAATTAGGTTAGGTTAAGTTAGATCAAGTTAGGTTAGGTTAGGTTAGGTTGGTGGGGTTTAGGTTAGGTAGGTCAGGTCAGGTCAGTCAGGAAAAAATTTTCATTTCGACCCTAAAACATCTATTTAGTATCTAGAGGCTACTGTGAAATTTTTTTTTTGTCCGAGCTCCGTTTTCGTGTGGTTAAGCTAACTTTTAGCTATATATATATTATTATATATATATTATATATATATCGTATTATATATAATATATATATATATATATATATATATATATATATATATATATATATATATATATATATATATATATATATATATATATATATATATATATATTACTTTTTTGAAGCAAAAACTAATCATGGCCCAGTATTAGAAGTGGAGGTGATTTTGCAGAGGAAATAAAGCTTTGAGTAAAGTAGAAAATCTTCCCATATAAACTTAAAACATATCTAATTTCAGATTAAATTAAAATTTAATTAAAGATTTAACATTAACATCAAAACTAGTATTGTCCTGTATTACATAGGATACTTTCATTACTTTTTATAAATATCTAATTTGAAAAGTAAAATACGTAATAGGTATATTTCATGAAAATTGTTCTTCCCCTATATAGGCCTACTTCTTCTCTTGTATGATCATCTGACCTCCTTCCTTCCTCCTCCTGAGTCAGACGAAATCTCCCCATCATCCAAGCGCGCCGGAAAAATACACACATTTTGCTTAAATGTTATTTTATGAAAAAAGAAAATTGCTCAAAATTTCTAGAAGTAAAAAAAAAATATCGTTTATTCGATACTGAGAAAAAAATATCGATATATCGATATATCGGTTGAAAAAATATCATCGATATTTTTTCGATACTATCGAAAAAAAATATCAATATCGATATATATCGGTCCTCTTGCGGCATCCCTAGCAGGACTCACTCTTCTTTACTGCTCTTATCATCAGTAGACTCCGTTCCCATAATTTTGCATTCCGAGTCGAAAGAGATTCTACAAGATTCAGTTATAATGCAGTTAAAGTAGCATAATATTTTTTGATGAAGCTTATTCCTCAAACGAGCTTCCCCTATCATTTTTAGAGGTTCCGCGCCATTTTGGAGGCGTCTTACCGATGTTTAATTCAGGGCTGATGAATTCTTTTTTTTTATAAATTCTCAGCGGAACCATTGACAACTTTCCTTCCGATAAATAGTGATCTTAGAATTTGTGTAGGTATGTCATCATAAAGCCTTTCTGGACAAACTGATAGGACCCCACTAATGGCTATTCAGCCCCCCTTCTCTCCTTGCAGATATGTTAGTAAAAAAGGCTTCAGTTTTTGATTCGTTCATATGTCATTTTTGATAAGTGTTTTAATATTGTATATCAAATCAGTCTCTTCTTGTTGAGTTATTCAGTTAGAATAAATCACCTCGAAAAGTGGACCCACGAGTTGTTATACAATATTGATACACTTCTGTTAGAATAGTTCTCAAGGTTGAATTAAATTCGATTGGCCCACGTTTTTTTAGTCATTCAGTTTTCATCACTGAATATTAAAAATCCGCGTCAATCACCTTTCAACCTACCTTTTTTACTTCGTCTTAACTTTAGATGTCCAGTTTTATTGATAGGTGGAAGAATCTTCGAGGTTTTTATCTATCTTTTATTCTCTCTCTCTCTTCTCCTCTCTTCGGTGAAAGCTTAAAAGTATGATATTTACACACACCTTTTTTTTTACCCAACGTGATGTACACTGAATTTTTGTTTATTTTTTTTATACATGCAAATATTTAAAATCATACTCAAAAAAGTAAGCAAAAACGCTAAAAGGGAAAATTTGGAAAAATAAAAGATTTGGGAAAATTTGAATATAAAAGGAATAATTAGAACCATTAAATTCAAAGATTTGATTGAAAATTAATAATAATAAAAATAAAAAGTTAAATAAAAGTAAGCAAAAACGTAGAAATCAAAAAAGTAAAATCCATTATAATAAATGTCTTATAGAGAAAAAATTCTCGTTATGGTTGAAATTAGAAATTTCAATCAAAATAAGTAGGTCAGAAATTATTGCCTCGTCACTAAAAAATGAGAATCATCTGTTAGTGATGTTAAAACTTGAATTTAAATTCTAAAGAATGTAGTATATAAAAAGATTAAAAATTATTAAATAAAAATCAAAAGAAAATTTTTTGTAAAATTTCAGAACGAAGTTTTGCATTTTCAATATTCGCTTTAGAAGTGATTCTTGTCATAAAAGTATTATTGTAACATTCCTCCCGTAAATATTACAACTGAAAATTACTCTTTATATATATATTTATTAAAATATATATATAAAATTATAAATATTTATTTAGAAATAATAAAAAATCGCCTTAATAGTTGGTCACGTGGTCTCAGAATTTACCTCATAAATGAGACAAAATCAAAAATGCAAATTTCGATAGCATTTATTGAAAATATTCAAATTAAATATTTATAAAGCATAAATCATATATTTTATGGTTTTAAATCATCAATGGATGATATCCATATACATAACTTATATATAATACATCATAATAAACAATAACAATATAATAAAATTAATTAGTTAAAACATAGCGAGTTTTCCGAATTTTGTGTAACATTTGATGCCGAATTATTATCAAATCCGTGCATGATAAATTGTAACTAGTGGTAATGGTAGGCATAGTTTAACCCTGGTGGTGGAGCAAATATTAGAATCCCTCAGACAGAGGCTTCACCCCTGTCTTGTAGTAATAATTTGTTTCCAAGAAGTAGACATTTGCTTATTAGATTCCTATCTGTATTCCTTGTTTTCGGAACAGAAACAAGAAACATTAGGAACCTAAAATAAAAATATTTACATTGGAAATTGTCATTCTATTGAGACACTTCGTGTCTTCAAAGAAGACTCCTATTCCTACAAATAATAATTATTGTTGGTAGTCATTACCATTAATAATATTATTATTATTATTATTATTATTATGATAATATTTTACTATTATTATTATTATTATTATTATTATTATTATTATTATTATTATTATTATTATTATTATTATTATTATTATTATTATTATTATTATTATTATTATTATTATTGCTTTCGTAGTACAGTTGTAGAAAGTCTTAGTAGTATACTTTATTGTTACCGTTATCACAACAAATATTGTTGTTATTATTGTTTCATTATCTTCGGAAATTGACAGAGTTTTTTTCATCTTTGTCCATTTCCGAAAATATATATTTTTCAACTTCGAAAAATTATACTACATCTTGTTCGATAACGTGGTTACACATATTCGGAAATTCAGAAATAACTTCGTAATAAAAAATTATAATTTCAGACATCGACTTCCATATAAAATAAACTTAGTCAACATAAAAAATAAATTTCAATTAAATTTATTATACGACAAAACTTTTTCGCCCCCAAAATCATCATAAATAAAAACTCAGTTCTTTTTATGGGCATTCGGTCTATATAGCAGTAGATTACAGAGTCATTAATTATTCTTCATTCCCTTGTATATATATATAGTAATTACCCTGGTCCACACGGAGACCCACCGTATATATATAGTATATATATATATATATATATATATATATATATACTATATATATATATTTACATAATATATACTCTTATATATATATATATATATATATATATATATATACAAGTTTATTTCCACTATTCATTGGCTGCTTTCAAACTAATCGAGTGAAAGTGGTAACGCGCCTGAGATTTGTTTGAAAGCAGGAATAAATGTGGATTAAATTTGTGATCTGGTCTTCATTAGCCCAGCTACCTGAGATTGGGTCACAAATCCCCACATTTTAAGTGGAACTAGGTCATAATCCCCACATTTTAAGTGGCGCCCAACGTGCTTTAATTCACGCCCCCATTTCAAAACATTTAATTTGCGCCACATTTTAAGTGGCGCTCAACGTGGTTGAACATTTTTCGATCCCATCGTGTTCATACCACTTCAATATTTAAAATTTATTTTTTTTTTAATCCTTATAGACCATTTATTGATACCAACTTTTGTGAGTCATAAATACTTGGCACACGAACTTTCAACAAAAATTTCATAAAATTTTAAAAATCATTTACCACCTTTTTAAACTATTTTTAAAAAATAGTTTTATTACCCACAGGGGTTTATCTTGTGCATAGGCTTTGCCTACAAGGTAAATTAGTGGTGTTTGTACGACCACTTGGACCCGAGTGCAGATCCAACTTTGTTGGTTTTTTCCCCAAAAATTAAATATACCTTAAACAAATTTCCCTTCTATTAGGGTTTTATTTTTTTTTGTGTGTGGGAGCTTATGAGAGACACAAGTCTCCAGTTCTTCACATTCAAATTTATTGGCTCCATAGAGGGCATTCAATTAAAATATTTATTAAAATTTTTCGGGGAATTTGATTAACTTACCCCCAAATTGCGGGGAATTTTTTATTTTCATTTAAATACTTTAAAAATTTATAAAAATTCAAATAAATAACTTACTACAGTTATTTTCTTTAAAAAATATTTTAGTAAAAATATTATTAATATTCAAAATTACATTATATATATATAAATAATAAAACTTTCTTTATATTGGTGGTATAGTTTAAAACCCTATACTATATATATATTCCAATAAATATTTTTCATTCAATTGAGTTTTTTTTTTAACTTCATTTAATTTTTTACATTAGTAAAAATATTTCTCTTGTTGTATGTGGAAAGACATACGTTTTTTTTTTTTATTCACATAGTTTAAATTTTATTTTATAAAATTTGTGTTATTATACACTTTCAACTTAGTGATAATTTGTATTTAAATATTTTCACAAAAGTGTTTAATATTTATAAAATTATTTATATATATATATATAAAAATCCACCACTCACTGATCGTAGGGTCAATATTTTTTTTTATAAACAATAGTTTATATATTTATATATATTTAGATATATATATACTTTTCAGTGATACCTCGTATAGGTATTCATATTTTCCGGTTTTATTCGGTATATATATATTATATAAAAATAACTTAGTTTATAATTTGATTTTTTTTGTGTCACGAGACACTTTTATGTATAAATTTTTTTTATATATACAATATTTTCCAGCGCTTTATACCGGTACATTTGAGACCGGTTCATCGGTTCAACATTTTTTGTTGAACATTATAAATTGCATTTAATCTTATAGTTTTGAAAATTTTAATATCTTTTTGTGTCTCAAGACACATTATTTTTTGTACTAAGTATTTGTACTTGTACAATATTTAATCTTATAGTTTTGAAAATTTTAATATCTTTTTTGTGTCTCAGGACGCATTATTTTTGTACTAAGTACTTGTACTTGTACAATATTTTACTTGTACAATTTGTATTGTACTTGTATTATTACATTTAATCTTATAGTTTTGAAAATTTTAATATCTTTTTTGTGTCTCAAGACACATTATTTTTGTACTAAGTACTTGTACTTGTACAATATTTTACTTGTACAATTTGTATTGTACTTGTATTATTACATTTAATCTTATAGTTTTGAAAATTTTAATATCTTTTTTGTGTCTCAAGACACATTATTTTTGTACTAAGTACTTGTACTGGTACAATATTTTTACTTGTACAATTCATATTGTACTTGTACTTCATTCATTTGTATATATTTTTATAAAATTAATATTTTGAAGTCGACATGGCTTCTCCACCATCCGACCTTTCGGCCGCTGACCTTGAGGTCTTTAACTCTCTCATACAACAGAGAGACACTTTGCGGAGTCTCGTGGAGCCAACCCTCCATGAAGTTGACTTTTGCATTTTATATTCCAATCTGAATACTGATCAGTTGGAATTACTTATTAAAAAATTAGAAAAACTTGATTTAGATTTAGATAATATTAATAATAAACTTATAGAAATTTGCGATGAGGAAATCGCCCTTTTAGAAGATGATGTAGCTTATGACATTCATTGTTCTATTCTTAAAAATATTGTTAAAATCAAATATAAAATTAAAAATATACCAAAAACCAAATCACTTCACGACGAACGTGAAACTATAAGGCTCTTAATAGATGATATCTGTTTTGAGGCCAAAAAATTATTTGATGAGAGATACCCATTAATATACAAAT
>JABUQX010009083.1:0-30167 GCA_015478945.1 Trachelipus rathkii
GCACACCCCAGGAAAATCAAAAGAGGTCTTATGGACATAGGCGGGTCAGCTTTGCAATACCTATTTGGAACCGCCACCATGAATGATATCCAAAAGCTCAAAACAAGAATAGATATGTTACAAGATACACGAACCCACTTGTATAATTTAAAAGAACAAATTCATAATAATACCAACACCTTAACAACCATAACAGATAACTTAACAATCATCTCAAAGTACGTAAATTCATCAATTTCTTCAATAGAGCTTCAACAAGAGCTCTTAAAATTAAACATTTACCTCAACTTAGAAAAGACCATCTCAGATAATATATATAATCTTATTAGGACAGTTCAGAACATCTGGGAAAACGCCAAAACACATAACACTCCTCTAAATCTGTATTCATATGACATCATACTTGAACTTATTCAAAACAGCAGCCAAACTCTACATCACCAACCAATACTTCCTCTCAACCGTGAAACTTTCTACCAATTTCTTACTTTCTCCTGGTCTTATATCCAAGAAAATCACCCCTACATATTATCCACCATCATACCCTTCTCCGAAGAAACCCCTTATGAAGCTTTCAACATCATCCCATTTCCAACATCTTTCAATGACACTTATTCTAGAATCATACTGCATAACCCCTATCCATATTACTTTTTAAACCATAAAACATTAAAATTTACCTACAGCACAAGTCTTTCAGAAGATATTTGCAAGCACTCAAACGATAATTACATTTGCTTTCCTTCAAATCCTATACATCAAATAGATTATCAAGATTGTATCTTGTCAGCCATACTTTCTAAACCCAACACTACATTCTGTAAATATAATATCTTTACCTTACACTCTTAAAGTTGGAAACTATACTTTAATCTCCTTCCCTTCTCCTATAACCGCTTCTATCTCTTGCCCTATGAATCAGCCAAATATAGGCACTGGTGCATTATTCTCCCTCTTCCAAGGATGCACCCTGGTATCTGAAAAGTACTCTTTCAAATACCCTCCACACTCCTCCTTGCAGACCAACTGGCTTTCAAGAGCACCTCAGTTTCTGGAACACCTAGAGACATCTCATGACTTCCTTCCAAATATAACTTCTTTCACTTCAAAGTTGAAATTAAAATCTATTCATCCACATTGGGACTCTTCGTTAGATAACATAAACAAAACTTTACGGACCCAGGAATTAATCAACATTCATTCATTTTCCATATCTGGTTTTTCCATTTTCATTGCTATTCTCTGTACGGTAGGAATCTACTACTTTTATATAAAACTCCGTCCAATTCAGTCCGCTCCTGCAACTTCTCCGGCAGCTCCTTCGGTAGTACCGAGCATCCAGCATATCGTCCTTCAAAGAGCTCCATTACCAGAACCTAAAACAACTCCACCAGTGTATCCCGAAATAGAGCAAGTCTACTCAAACCCATCTGCCAAAATCGTTTAAGACAGTAATTTTTTTTTTGGCAAGGGGGACTCTATACAAAGAATAACATTTTTGTATAGGAAATTTTGAAGGAAACCACGTTTTCCTCAAAGGCCTAGTTTATTTTTTTTGATAAAATAAAAATAAAATAGATACCACTTCTACCCCCCCCCCTCTTTGTCTTCCCAATTTTTCTATTGGTTAGTAACGCAATCGACTGATGCTACCCCACCTCCCCATCCTATTACTATCAGGAAAACCCCTACAAAAAAAAAAAAAAAAAAAAAAAAAGAAAAAAAAAAGTTCCAGACTCACCTGATTAATCTACAAATAAATAATTCCTATGATTTTCGCTTGGCCAGGTTTGGACGTTTCATATTTTCATAAATTCTACCTAATCCATATCTCTAGTAAATTCCAAAACTTATTGAAAAAGTTTTCACTAAATATTCACAAAAGGAAATACAACAAAGACATATTATCTAAAATAATAAACAAACGATCTAAGTGAAAAATCATATTCTAAGCCCACCCCCCAACCCATGAAATTTACAACCCCTCCACCCCACCTTCTACTATGTCTCAAATCGAATCACAAGCATCATAATTGTATAGATAATAGTCATCGCTCTGCGCTGCTCTAAAAACGATAATTGCAACAAAATATTTACATTATTAGCGTATAAGTAAAGACACAATACCACGTCTTATTATTATATTTCTTTCTTTTTTCGAACTTATCTTTAACACTATGACAGAGATAGATATCCTTAAAGCAAACATACAAACAAAGAAGATAGATAACATATAATAAAAAAAAAACGCCGACCATATATATATATAGCGGCAGTGAATTAAAGCCCATATACTGTATAGAACTCCTTGGGTAGTGACGATCGGGCCCCAAGTGACTAGTCTTACTTTTAGTATATTTTATTAATTTAATTACTTACTACTTGAAATAAACTTTCACCAAAGTTTTATTTGCAAGTAGAGACCCCTCTGGTCGCTCTAGCTTTCTCTAACTGATAAGTGTTTTTAAAACATGAAATATTTTTATTCATTTTTTTCTATTAATGAAAATATCCGTTCACAAAAGTCTTATTTGCAAGTAGAAACCCTTCTCGTCGCCCCAGCCATAGACATCTAGCTTCCTCTAACTGTTTAGTGTTTTTCAAAGTTTTAATATTTTTATTCATTTTTTTATACGAAATAAGCCTTTCACCAAAGTCTATTCAAGTAGGAAACCCTTCTCTCTCGCCCACCTATAACACTAGCTTTCTCTAACGTAAGTATAGTCTTGTATTTTACATTTTATAATATCATTTTCTACTACTGAAATAGCTTTCACCAAAGTCTTATTTGCAAGAAAACCCTTCTCGTCCCCCAGCCATAGAGATCACTTCCTCATCCGGTTTTAGATCTATCTCTAGGTACTCGCCGCCCACCTCGCTTCGCAACCTCCACCGTCTAACTCATCAGGAGGCGCGCCCGGATGCGCGTCTATTATAACTTAACGCGGCCAAACGCTCGCCTTAGACTCATACAGTTGCCCTCCGGCCCCTCGGGCCGTCCGCTCCCTTTTCTCTCGCCCGGCTAACCGCACTCGCCACATGCTTCTGGATGCACCTGAGAGCTCAACCATGCCCAGGTTTCCAAATTTTGTTTTTTAAATTTTAAATCTTACTACTTGAAATAAGCTTCATAAAAATCTTATTTGCAAGTAGAAACCCCTCTCTTCGCACAGGCTATATAGATCTAGCTTCCTCTATGTTGGTGTTTCCAAATTTTATTTTAAATTTATCATTACTACTTGAAATAAGACTTTCATTAAAAATCTTATTTGCAGAGTAAACCCTCTTCTCGCACAGGCATATAATCTAGCTTCCTCAATCCGGTTGGTTCAAAATTAGTTAAATTTGTCTCTTAACTACTCTGAAAAAGCTTTCAACATAAAAATCTTATTGCCGAGTAGAAACCCTTCTTATCGCACAGGCTATATAGATCTAACTCTCTATTCCTCTGCTGTTTTTTTCCCCAAAAAAAAAAAAAAAAAATTTTAAATTTATCAAAAAAAAACAAAAAAAAACAATTTTCTTGTTCTTAATAGTTTGCTAGCAATCCCATCTAAAATAAATTGTATTTCTTTCGTTTTGGAAATCGAACTTACTCTTGCTCAGTAAAATTTTGAGAAAAGGCGGAGATAACTTCGATGCATATTTATTTGGAGAACTCCACCCAATCGACGTTTTATTATTATTATATTATATTATATCATCGAGAATAAGAAGCGAAAAGACGTAAAAAAACTACATTATATTATATTATTATTATTTATTATATTATCATCGAGAAAAGAGAGAGCTGTAAAGACTGTAAAAACTACATTTATATTATATATTATTATATTACATCTAGAAAAGGAGAGAAGCCGTAAAGACGAAAACTACATTATTTATTATATATTATATATATCATCGAGAAAGAGATGCTAAATCACTGTAAAACTACATAATTATATTATATAATTAGATTATATTATATTATATAGTATATTATTATTATTATATATCATGGAGAAAAAGAGACTGTAAAGACTTAAAGCTACATTTTTATATTTTATATTAATTTTACATTAATATTTTTTTTTCCAGCTGTTTTTATTATTTGAAAACTTTTTTTTTTCTCTTTTTTTTGCTCAAAACTTTGAATAATCCAATTCCTATTTATTATTGACTTCAATACTAGTCTCATTTTTAAATGAAAGTATTATTCCTACTCTTAATTTTAATTTTTAACAATAATAAATTAGACCTATTGGATAAAATAGTTAAAATTTAACTTTGCTTCATTTGCATTTTAAATTTAACATTACTTCATCGAAGATTTTTTTAAGTATACCTTGATAAGTTTGTCTCATCTTGTCACTCATAAATTCAGTTGTAATTGTACTCACTATGAAACTTGGTTATTTTTTTATGTTCTATATATATACATATTTTTCGGTATTCTTAGCAACGACCTGTGGGTTAAATAAAGATGTAAAGAAAAAGATTGTTCCGTTTGCCCCTGTAAAGAAAAGGCTCAGATTATCTAAAACACAGCAGAGTTCGCGTGAAATTATATATATATATAATATATATATATATATATATATATTATATATATATATATATATAAATATATATAATATAATAGTATATAAATAAATATATATATATATATATATTATATATATATATATATATATAAATATATAATATATATATATAATATATATATAAAATATATATATATTAATATATATAATATATATAATAAAGTGAATGCGGTTTGTAAAGGGTTGTGGGGCCTGCGCCAGAGGGATGAACCACACATACAGGTACCACGTGAGGATCCTTCCATCTTTGAAAGTCTTTAGGATAGATTTTCTTACTTGACGAGCACTCGTTTTAGGTATAGGGATATAGGTCCTTTCTTTCTATTACGTCATGCTCTTCTACAACTAGCCATTTTCCGGCATGTATGCAACCGTACCCCATATCTAATGGGGAAAAAAAAGAAAAAAAGGAAAGAATATATATAATATATAATACTATATATATATATAATAGAAATAATATAATATATATTATTATATATATATAATATATATATAACATATAATATATATAATATATATATATATATATATATATATATATATATAATATAGATATAAATATAATAGCACTATATCTACTATATTTATAATATTTAAATATATAGTATTATTTATATATATATATTATATTATATATATAAATAATATATATATATATATATATATATATATATAAATATATATATATATACGATATATATAATAATATATATATATATAATATATATATAATAATATATATATATATATATAATATATATAATAATAATATATATATACATATATATAATATATATATAGTATATATATATATATGCGTTCTGGCGCCCTCTCGCTGTTTGGGCTTTGTATGTTAACTCTTAAATAGGTTAATTTTTTTTCATCTACTACTGTGATATTTTCATTCATAATCCTAGTGTTATCACATTTTAATTTATTTATAAAACCTGGTATCAGTACTCGATTCCCTTTACTACTTGATCAAATGTTGATATTATTCTAAGCATTAATATAAATGATTGATATTGACTCTTATGCAAAGTATAACAATTTTACCCCTCCTCAACGCCCTCCATCTTCCCTGCCATTTTTTTCAGATTGAGAAGACTAAATATTACATTTAATAATTATTTTCTATAGGGTTAAATTTAGGCCAAAAAGATGACAAAATGGGTTTGAAGGGTTTGTCTACGTGCAACTTAATATTCGAGGACTGTACAGTTTCAAAAGAAAAGATACTTGGTGGCTTGGGAATGGGTTTCAAAATTGCAATGATAACCTTAGGTATGTTAATATTTTCTTATAAATACGGTATATTAAATTTTTACTTTTTTATATTTTTGTTGGATTGTATTATGAAATTAATTTGTTTTGTTTAAGAAGTCTTTTTATTTAAATTATTATTTTCATTGCCTTGTCTAGCTAATCTTGAAAGTTGTGATTGAATTTTTAATATAATAGTTTTCATATTGAAGGTATACTTTAAGCAAGATGTGGGCAACTTTTTAAGTTGATAGCTTCTCATATATTGTTTTCTTTCAATTCTGTTTAATATATAATATATACGGTATATATATACTATATATATACTATTATATATTTATATATATATTTATTTATATATATTATATATATATATATATATATATATATATATATATATATATATATATATATATATATATATATATATATATATAACCATCAATCATCATCATCGCATCACAGTAGTCCCTTGCTTATTCCCATAACTTAGGGGAGGTGGTCAACATGCACCAGGAATGCTGAGGCATGCATGAGGCATTTCTAGGGTATAAATGTGTAGTAGTGGGAACCCAAACTCAAGCTTTACTTATATATATATATATATCTATATATATATATACAACATATATATATATATTATATATATATATATAATATACTATATATATAATATATATAATTATATATATATATATAATATATAAATATATATAATTGTAGCCACTGAACTTTATACCATGAATTGAGGGTTCCGTTACCTACTTGGTATGTTCTTGGTCAGGGGAATTGAGTACATGTATTTCCTAACCAAGTGGATTAGAGTATCAAAGATTATCTAGCTTAATAGGAAGCCCGGCTTGGGCCAACCATTTTTATATCTAGATACGTGGACGTGGTCTTGAATCCAAATTTTCTTGCTAGAAGCATAAGGAGAGAGAGACGAGAGAGAGACATTTTTTTATGCTATAAACTTAAATATACTGCTCTGGTTGTATGTATTTGGTATGTTTTATGTTTTTTATTAATGTGTGGGGTATTAGATTAGTGTAATAGCTATGCGTAATCTATAATTTACCTATTACAGAAAATCTCGCTACTGAGGCCATATTTTGTTATCTGTTCAGGAAGCTATATATATAACTATATACTATATATATATATATATATATATATATATATATATATATATATATATATAATATATATATATTTTTATAATATATATTTATATATATATATATATTATATATATATATATATATATATATATATATATATATATATATATAAGTATATAGTATATATATATATATATATATATATATATATATATATATATATATATATCAAGGCTTCGGAGTAGATCAAGAGTTTCGAAATTCTGTGGGCAAGTGGAGTCAGAGTCGTGGTCGGCGTCTAAAATTTTTGTGTTAGTGAAAGTCTTGGTTAATAAATCTAAAATTGCATTTTCTTAATTATTATTATTATTATTAATTATTATTATTATTATTATTATTATTATTATTATTATTATTATTATTATTATTATTATTATTATTATCCCCCTCACGAAGGTGGCCTCGTTGTCGTCGAGAGGGGGCACAGACACTTTGTGTCTGCGAAGAGCCACGTTCATTCTTTTACTTTGTTGTTATATTTTGTCTTAGTTTCCGTCCTCTCGGCTTATATTTGTTTTTATTTTCTTAATATTATTCTTTGTTGTATTATTAGTTAACTGTGATTGCTTTTTTATCTTCTATTATCTTTTTCCTTGTTTATACGTTCATGGCTGTTGCCATGCCCTTTCGCCAGTTTGGTTTTCCGCCTATCCTCCATCGATGCTGTTACGTAACTAATGAGCAACCTTTCGTAGTCCTGGTCTCTTTTGGGAGTCTTCCCAATCTCCTCCTGATTCCTGGTGGATGTCGTGCCGTTATCTCTGTTCCTGTCTTGTGCCCATCTTGCCCTCCTTCACCCGTAGGTGAGGGTACAGTTCAAAAACCGGTTGTTCTCGTCTTTCTCCGAGCCGCCTATTGTTGGGGACCTGAACCTTGGCTTAACCTCTGAGGAGGCTGTCCTGCACTTGGATGTATAATCTTGTGCTTCGCGTCTTATCTGTATTGTGCACGGCTAGCATTTTTCATCTTTGGGATTGGACGCGGAGTTCCGGGAGACTTTGCCGAGGCCACACCCATGAACCGCCCTATGTGGTGGGGTTTCTGGGAGGGAGGTATTATGCTCTGGGCGTGTGGTGGGTTCGGTTTCAGCGGTTGCGCTCCCAGGTTATATATATTTTTTTTTATATTCATCATTTGTGTTATTGTATTTGTGTTCATCTATTGCGATGTTGATGTTTTTTTGGAGTTGTCTTTAAATGGGAAAAAATAAAAAGAAAAAACCTTTAAAGAAAGACGAGTCTTACCATCCGCTGGGCTCCAGTCCCGGCATCTTCCTGGCTGCTCCCAGTCCAGTATCCAACAGGGGCTTTGACGCCCGCCCTTGTTGACGAAATGGTTGAGTTGAGTTCTTCTCTCCCCAACCCTTTAGTCCCGGGAGACGTTTCCGTTTCTGGGACTACCCCATCTCGACCAGCGGAGGCTGTTATGGCCTCAACGCCCAACTCGATTCGTTTGTCTACCCAGTCTGCCCAGGTGACCCCGCGCCAGCTGGGTCTAGATTTCCGCATAGGAAAACTGCTACCCCGATCGTGCTCTCGGATCCCCCTCCGGGTGTCCCCGGTCTAAATTGCTATCCCCTTTATTTTTATCTCCATTCCACTACGTCACGTCCATTTACTGCGGTCAGCCACCTTTTTTCCTCTGTGACGTAGTGGCGATTTGGGAAGACCGTCTCACCTCATCGACTGAGGACAGGCGACGCCTATGAGAAACGGTTCCATCTTGGTTCGTGCCGCCTCCAGACCACAGAGTCAAATTTTGGCTTCTCTATCGTCTCTGGGGGAGGTCCGATTATCTTCCAAACCGGTGATGTCGCAACACGCAGTCAAAGGTACAATATAACGCTCCGGAGTTTAGTTGAGGACCTAACAGACGATATTGAGGCCATTTCCAAAAACACATGTGCAGTTACCAATGTCTACAGGTTTCCTCCTCACAAGGAGAATCCCTCTGTGCCTAATACTCGTCTTTTACTTACGTTTTCTCTCAGTGCCTTTCCTCAACAAAGGTAAAACTTTTGGGTTGTTACCATGACTCTGTTAGAAACTGTGACGTGCCCCTTGGCCGAGGAGGTTGTTTCTTAAGTGCCACAAATTTGGCACCCCTGAAAGTATTGTAGATCTTCTCAAACCATCTGTTCGCGTTGTGGGAGTTTTCTCCACTCCGCCTGCGACAATCCTCCTTGTTGTCCAAATTGCAAGGGCTCTCATCTGGCGGCTTCCATCCACTGCCCATTCTTCATCTTGGAGAAAGAAATCTTAGAACAATGCGCTCTTCTTAAGCTGGATCGCCGTGAGGCCACTCGCCGAGCGAGGGAGAAGTTATTCCATCTTCTCTTTATTTGCTAGGCTACGCACCATTCCCTCTAAGCAGTGGCTCCCACTCCATGTGCCTAGTGTTGGACTCTCTCGAGGCATCCATTCTTCCTTCCAACTGGTGTTCCGGTTTCTGCGGCACCTTCTGGAATTGAGATTCCGGTTGCTCGAGCTAACTGTCCTCCCGACTCTCATACGATGATCCGTACGTCCACTCGACTTTCTTCACATGAGGTTCACGTTGCGGAGATTCACGCTCCGCCTCTTGAGAGTATCTCTTCAATGGTCTTCGACCAACATCCATGCGTGACCTCTGACTCCCATTACACCATCTCTCGGAAGCATCACGACGTTCCGTCTCTTGATCCTGTTCGCCCATCTGTCGGTGGGTCTTCCCCCAGAAGTCCGTATTCTTTTCAATATCGTGTTGCCGATTTCTTGAAGAAACCTGATGCCGTTCAAAGTAAGGACCCTTGCTCGCTTGAGCCTAAACGTGCTCGTCGCTCTGCTCACCTCCCTTGTGAACGTAAGAAGAATAGTGCTTCTTCTCCTACACCTCTACGCTGCCTATCCGCACTCAGCCCAAGACTGACTCTGTTCAGTTGTACTCTAGTGAGTCTGAAACCTATTCGGAGGCTACTATGGACTCTTCCGATGACTCTCCTTCCTCGGATCGCCGCCGTATTGACGTTACGATCTCTTCCGGCAAGACCTCGGCTGTGGTTATGGGGAAACCCGTCCATCACCGGGGCCGACCGGGAGTGGAGAGTTGCTCTGCACCGCGGGGCTGTCAGCGGAGGGCGGGTGCTGATGGAGTTGGGAAGGACGGACCATCTCCCCCAGACTCTTGTTCAGGTTCATCTCCTGCTACGGCTATTGGTCCTGTGCTGCGGGATTCCTCCGGGATTTCCAATGCCGCGCATCGCCTTATTGCTGGGTCTCCGGACCCTCTCGGTCCCAACGACCATCCATGTTCTTTGTTGCAATCTGCTTCAACGATTTCTACCGGCGTTGATAGGGCTGCTGTTGAGAGGGTGGGGCATCCCTCTCAGTCCGCTGAGTTACCGACCCCCTGTCCGGATCTTAGCAAACATTCTGACGTTGAGGGTGGTTTAGCTCGCATCTTCGTTGAGGGCACTCCTTTGCAAACCAGGAGCCTCTCCTGCTCCAAACAGTGTGGTACCCCTCTCTCCCTACTGCATGACTTTCCCCTTCCTCCTGGATTCGAGATTCCGTATGGTGAGCCGTTGAGTGCTCTAGGGATCTTCCTGTATCGTCTTCCGAGACGGCGCCAGATTCTCAGCACATCGTGACAATTGTCACGGATCGCCCTGGAGATTGATTATTCACTTCTCTTTTAATATGACTAATTTCATTCAGTGGAATTGTCGTGGCTATTTCCCAAACTATGAAGAATTGACCAAACTACTCGCCGAACGTCTATTTGTCTTCAGGAACTGCAACTTCCCCATCGTGTCCTTTTTCCACCATCTACATACATAGAGCTCGTCTCCCTGAATCGTGGAGCTAATGATCGGGGGGGTGGGGGGTGCGGCAATTCTGCTTCACGATTCGTTCTGTTTTACTCGGATTCCCCTCTCGACTCCGTTACATGCAGTGGTAGCTCGAATCCACCTAGATTCAAACCGCTTACTCTGTGCTCCTGTGTATTTGCACCTTGCTGTCCTTAACTAGGGAACCCTTCGAACTTATGTTCAGCGAGTTTGCGGCAGCCCATGTTAGTCCTGCGTGATATCGCCATCTTGTGGGGTGACACTGTCGCATCTCCCCATGCCGATTGGATACCTTGTTTCTCCTAGAAGTATTCTCTTGCGGGTTGTTTAATACCTCCTTCCGACGTTTGATGTTTTGACACGGGTAACTTTCTCTTGTCGAACGTTCCTTGTGCTCGATTTTCTTTCCATCCGATAGTTTCGGGTGGGAGAGGTCACCGTTCCTCTGGGGAAGTGACCATTATCCGATCGTCTTATCGTCCTACCTTGCAACAACAACCATATTCCCCTTCTATCGGGATACTTACATTCCAGCCCTTCCTGCCACAACCCTTTTTCCGTCTCCGGCATCCGCGTTCACATTTTTTCAGGATACTGTAATCACGGCGGCGGCTGACCATATCCCGGGCTCTACTGGGAACCATAAATCGCCGTCTCCTTGGTAGAACGCTGATTGTGCTCGGGCTCATCTAGAAAAGCTTAAATTGTTCCGTTTGTACAAACGGACTTCCCACTAGTCGCAACTGGATTCTTTTTAAGGCTGCAGCAGCCCGTTCTCGGTAAATTAACCGTCGGACGAGAAGACAATATTTCCATGACTACGCCTCTACCGTGAATTCTTCCACGCCTTTGTCTTCTGTATACAAGGCTGTGCGTAAAATCTATCGGAAGCACCATCTTGATCCACCTATACTTCTTACATACGGCCCACAACCCTCTGATGTTCTCTCAGATCCAGGGATTGTTGCTGAAGAGCTGGGATTTCACTTTGCTTCCTGCTCCAATGGGTCTAGATATCCAGAACCTTTTCGATCGGTTCGTTTACAAGCATCCCCTCCGGACTTTTCTGTTTCCGCTGGAGAGGACCCTTTTTATAACACTCTTTACGATTGTGGAATTTCAAGAGGCATTACAGCTCTGTAAGGACGGTGCTCCTGCCCTGAAGTATTTCCTTCCAGATGTTGAGGCATCTTCATCCATCCGGCCTCGCTTTTCTCCTCAGCTGTATTAGATGAATCTGGTGAGGGGTCTTCCCTCCTGTCTGGTCTACTGCATATATTGTCCCAATTCCGAAACCTGGGAAGGCACCCGACTTCTACTGAAACCATTGATCGCTATCTCCTAACCTTGCACACATGCACGTTGATGGAGAGAATGGTGGCTTTCCGTCTCGTTTCCTACATTTGAGCAGCTACACGCATTTTCTGACAATCAATTTGGTTTTCGCATCATCGCTCTATTCAGGATCCTCTCCTTCGTTTGGATCCATGATGTACGTGAAACTCTTCGCTTCGCATAAGTTGACCCTGGCCGTTTTCTTTGATCTGGAAAAGGCATACGACTCCACATGGAGGGTGGGGGTTTTGTGAAACCTTCACTCACTGGTTTCTCCGGGAACAACTTCCCTCTCCTTCAACCCTGATGTCTGATCGTTCATTTCAGGTCCGGTGCGGCACCACTTTTTCCAGGCATTTTGTCATGGAAGAGGGGTTCCGAGGCAGTGTGTCGAGTGTATTGCTCTTCGCAATAGCTTCATACATAGTGGTCGATACCTTTCCCCGACTCTGTCCGTTTTCCTCTATGTGGATGACTCTTGCCTATGTCATGTCACTGGGCTAAACTCCGTTGCTTGAGCGTCAAGCTCAACTGGCCATCGACAAAGCCACGTCCTGTTTTTGGGGTGCAGTGCGCGTGGTTTCAAGTTCTCCACTTCCAAAAACGAAAGCGATGCTTTTCCGAAGAAACGCCCATCGGCGGTGGACACGATTCATCCCCTTTACTGCACCTTGTATGGTTACCCCCATCCAGGTGCACCCGACGGTGGAGGTTCTTGGGCTTTGGTTGCTCTGAAGATCGCCTTTCATACTTCCTCATATACATCATCTAAACTAGTTGTCGCGTCCTCTTGACCTCTTACGGCACCTCACCTCAAAGTCTTAGGGTGCGGACAGAAAGTCATTGCTGCGCCTCTACATCATGCTTGTGAGGGCTAAATTGGATTTTGGCTGTGCCATTCTATGGGCAGACCTTCCAATCATATCTTCGCCTCCTTGACCCTATTCAAAACGAGGGTCTGCGCATTGCCACAGGTGCATTTCGATCATCGGCTAAGAAGAGCCTGGAGGTGGAGACTGGGACGATGCCCTTGTCCTTGCGGAGAGAACAGCTTATGTGCTCTTTATTCCTTCGTATTCAGGTCCTTGCTTCTTGAGCCTTGTCACCCTTACTAGAGAGATTCCTCCGCATTACTGCATATTGGCCGTTCGCTGGGGTTGTGACTCCTATTTTTGATTTCCTTGGCCTTCTTTCATCGTTTGTGCTACACTTCCGACGACGCTCATGGTGAATATAGATTTCTCTCCCTACTGTCTGTTCGGGATTCAGTCTTAACCAAGGCCGAGGCACATCCGGCGACATTGAGGGGTTCCTTTTTGTCTCATAAAGAGATCCACAATGACTTGACACCTGTCTACACTGATGGCTCCAAAACGGTAGTCGGAGTGGGGGCGTCTGCTGTCTTCCCAGATTTAGCCATTTCCCACACCCTGCCTGCCAATACGTCCATCTTTTCGGCTGAGCTCATAGCGCTGGTTTTGGCTGTGGGTAGAATAAGCTTCCTACCACCCGGACGTCGTTATACAATCTTCTCGGACTCTAGAGGCGCTCTCTTGCTCTGCTCGATCGTCAACAGGGAATCCTTTGGTTTCATTGTCTAAAAGTTCATGACGCCTCTGTTCAATTGACTGGAGTAGCTTGAGTTTGTTGGATCCCTTTCCGCATTGGTGTTTCGCGGAGGAACGAGAAGCTGATGCGGGGCCAACTGTGCTGCCGCGGCAGGGTATCTAGCAGACGGTTCCTTTCCATGACTATACTGTTGGGGACACTCCCTCGACTGATTTTACGCATGTGTCGTCAGGGGTTTCCTCTCCTGCTGGAAGACTTGTTGGGCGGAGGATTTTCGTGTCGCCAAGCTGTGAAATGTTAAACCTCGTTTAGGTCAATGGCCGTCCTCTTGTAAACGGAGTCTGCTAGGAGGTGGTTCTCGCCCGTTTACGAATTGGACATATCAATCTCACTCATGGCTTTCACATGGTGAGAGAGCAACCCCCATCCTGTTCGTTTTGTTCTTCGAGTGATCCTCTTACTATAGCCCATATATTTGTGGGTTGCGACGCAGTCTCAGCCATCCGACTCCAGTTCTTCCCTGACATTCTTACCATTCCTTTCCGGAATCGCCTTGCTCATATTTTATCCGACTCCCCCATTTTCGAAGTGACAAAGTTTTTGCGTTCCTCCATGAGCTGAACATCTTTTATCGATTGTAATCCTCTTGTTCCGTTATTTTTTCTCGTTCTGTGTAGGGACTTCCCCTGTTGTTGGTTTTTACTGACACGGTATAGGCCGCTCTTTTTGCGCGCAGTGGTGGTCCTGTACACATCCTCAAAAAAAAAAATATTATTATTAATTATTAAATTTTATGATGACTTTACTATTCGCTTTAACATTGGTAAAAAAAAAAAAGCGCACAGTTTATAATAAAAATAAAAATAATTTGCATTATAATTACGTTATATATTTGTTTCCGAAACTGAAATATATTTGTTTGTCATGTGTTCGCCCGATGCTTTGTTTGTACTTTACCATAATAGCTTTTGGAGATAAGATTCATTGGAAAAGTAGTATATTTTTTTATTCTCAAAAACAAGCGAAAAAAAAATAGTTGAAGCAAAAAAATGTTTTACTGTAACTTTGTAAGCACTAATTTGATTTCTGGAGATGGAGTTGGAGTCGAAAAATTTTTGTTGAGTGAAGTCGGAGTCGAAAATTCTTGTTTAAGTGGAGTCAGAGTCGAAAATTCAAATTTGAATTTAGAAGTTAAGAGTTGAAAAATTTGTTTTACGACTTCGCAGCCCTGATATATTAATATAATATATATATATTATGGATATTTGGTTTTATATATATATTTATATATAATATATATATATATATATATATATATATTATATAAATATATATATATATATATATATATAATATATATTATATATATATATATATATATATA
This sequence comes from Trachelipus rathkii, assembly GCA_015478945.1. Classification (NCBI taxonomy): domain Eukaryota; kingdom Metazoa; phylum Arthropoda; class Malacostraca; order Isopoda; family Trachelipodidae; genus Trachelipus; species Trachelipus rathkii. Next base: position 15,151 of record JABUQX010009083.1, read on the forward strand.
TATATATATATATATATATATATACTATGGATGATTGTTTTGTGTGCGAATCTGAAGAGAGTTTTGAGAGAATTGGTAGAGAGATTTGGCAGGGTGTGTAAAAGGAGAGGTTTGAAAGTAAACTTAGATAAGAGTAAGGTTATGGTTGTGAGTGAGGACAGTCTCGGTGTGAAGTTATGGTTAATGGTTTATGCAGCTGAAACACGTGTCTGAATTAAATATTTAGGATATATGTTGGATGAACAGGGAAACGATGATGCAAAGAGTGTAGTTGTAAAGTTGTGAATGGCAGGAAGATGGCTGTGCAATTCAAATCCATGGTGGATGAAGAGGGACTAAGTCTTGAGTGCGCTACGTTCTTACATGAGGGTATGTTGTTTACCTGTTTTTAATGTAATAGTAGTGAGACTATGGTCTGGATCAGAGGTATGAGATTAAAGTAAGCAATGTATCTGATGGACAATCTAGGGGTGTTTATGTTTGGAAGAATTGATAAAATGAGGATGAACGTATTAAAGAGTTTGTGGTGTGAAGAAAGGGTAAATGAAGAATAAATGAAAAGTACGTTGAGTTGGTTTGATCATGTGGAAAGGATGAATTGTAGTGTCGGTTGGTTAAGCGGAATGTATAATGGTGAGTGTGCTGGAATCGACGGCTGGAGAGGGAGAACTGAATAAAACGGTGGAATTGAGTCAGTAAAAGAAATGCCTGTGGAGAGAAATGTGAGTTTGGCAGAGTGAGAAGAAAGGTTGGCATAATAATATAAACTGGTTCGGAGTTTTTGTGAAGGGTACTGGTTGTGGTCCACTGGGCATAGGGATGACCTATATTTTGGGGGGGGACGAAAAAAAAAAAAAAAATGGGGGCCCAATTCCCCCCATCATCAATTCGCGTTTCAGGGAAGCTCTGTTTTGGATTTTCTGACTGAGACGAGTTTCACTAAGAGGTATAAAGGGGACGGTAAGGCTAGGCTTTCTTTTCGATTTGCTTATATTCTTCTAACTACTTTTCTGTTTCCAGTGCATGTATCGCACCTACCTGCAGTCTTGGGGAGAGAAGGTGGATAATGATGATATATATATATATATATATATCTATATATATATATATATATATATAATATAATATATAGTATATAGTATATATCTATGTGATATATATAATATATATAATATTATATAATAATATATATATATATATAATAAATATATATAATAGCATACTAACATCTCGTGGCGCAGGAGGTTGACTCGCCAACTCTCATACGAGAGGACGTGGTTCAACCCACTCGCGTAGCAGTTGGATGTTTTTATCTACCTAGGGCGAGAATTTATACTCGACTGTGAAACACGTTGGTGCGCTGTGTTTGGGATTACGCCGCCTTTAAAGTTCGATTTCCTGTAGTCGCCCCGTGTTACCCTCTGAACACCAATTTGGAAAAAGGTTAAATATATATATATATATATATATATAATATATATATTATATATTATATATATATATATAGTGATATATATATATATATACTTATATATATATATATATTATATATATATAGTATCTATATATATATATATACTATTATATATTAATATATATATATATAGATATATATATATTATATATATATATATATATATAATATATATATATATTATATATATATACTCGTATATAATTATCAATGTTTATGACTTTACCTTATGTCCTTAGAACTTTAGAAATAAGTAATGCTGTTATTAGGCGTATTTGCCCATGGTCTGCTGTAAGGATTTGAGGTTGATTATACAGAACATATTACGTGAAGTCCTGTTTTCAATCACTGATAGATGCGTGGTCCGTAAATTGGAATAGGGGCAGCACTGGGTATCGCTCAAGCAGGAGCATTTGAATGCGCAATAGATTATGCTGGTAAAAGACAAGCTTTTGGGGCACCTATATTGAAGATGCAAACCATTCAGGTACTGAATACTAATTTGTTTCATAGTTATAGAATACAAATAGTATTTGAATATTCTTAGGAGTTGAATAGAAAAGAGGTTATCCCGAACGCATGAAAGACCTCCCAAAGCTAGATGTAGTGATGATTGTGCGGGAATAACCGCCCATTTTCACATCCTAAATGTTGTATACGGTATTTGCATTTCATCTGATATTGGCTATAGGGTCATATTCATAAATAACTAATTAGTGATAAGATATTGTAAAATGACATGATTCAAGTTACACAGTCGTAGAAGAATCATGTGATTTAGTAACATTTGCGTTTTATATAAATCATTTTCAGAATAAAATCGCTGATATGGGTCTCCGCATAGAATCCGCAAGACTTCTAACTTATAAGGCTGCAGCTTTAAAAGATGATGGAAAACCATTTGCAAAGGTATGTTGAAATATGTTTTTTAAAAAAAATATATGCTTTTATATTTTTGTATATGTAGTTCTAAATGCTCGAGTAGTTTAATATTAAGTTCTGATGTTTTAATTACTATTCTGAAATATATTACATCTGCTATGTTTTTTCTATCTTAAATGCATTTGTCCTACTCATGTATTTCAATATTGTCCAGGTCTTGAATAAAATTTGTGGGATGAAATAATAATAGCTCAATATTTATTCTCCAGTGTTTCCATAATATATATTTATATGTAATAATTTATATTCACTAGTGTTTATTTAAATTTCTTATTTTAAAACACTATATTTGTGATGAAAAATTTAATCGAATTTGGAAAGATATACAATAGATTGAATTACAATTTATTAATCATTATATGTTATTCCACCATAAGTATAATCGTGATATAATAAAGTAAAAATTTTAAAGATTGTGGTTGATTATACGCTATACATTTTTTTTATATAGTATTCGGCGATGGCCAAATTAGCAGCCTCAGAAACGGCGACGTATGTATCTCATCAGGCGATTCAAATATTAGGAGGCATGGGATATGTGTCTGACATGCCGGCAGAAAGGTATTACAGAGACGCAAGGGTCACCGAAATTTACGAAGGGACGTCAGAAATACAAAGATTAGTTATAGCTGAGGCATTAATAAAAGAGTATCAAGCTTTAGGTTAAGTTTTTACTCCTCTGTCATATATGGTCTTGGGAGATATTAAGGGTGAGTAAATTAAATTACAAATAATTACATAACATTATTAATTTAAAATTTTTAATTTTAAATGTGTTCATAAAGCTGTTGTGTTCATTAAAATCAAAATGCTGCTCTATAAAGTTTACCTCATTTTCTACTCCTGTAGTAAGGATTTTTACCATGTTTTGAATTTTATTTGAAGATATGTTAACTTGTGAATGTTTTCTGTAATCTTAGATTTTTAGTGAAAGATAGAAGTAATTAGTTAAATAAAATACGTTTTAAAGTTTGTTAGGCACTTACATGGTAGAGAGGGGTAGAATATACGAAAATTGTTTCTACGAACTATATATATTTTTATATTTTATTATATGCATATTTTTATTAAAGAATTTTTTACATTTTTTTTATTCTTTTCCCTCACCCAGAAAGAAAGCGTAATCTCAGCATTATATACATTATTTATTTGTAGCCACCGAACCTCCATCAGCCCATGAACTGGGGTGTTCATTACCCACCACAGAAGGTTCTTGGTCAAGGGAAATTGAATTAGGTGTATTTTCCTAACCAAGTGGACTAGAGTGCACGGATTATCTAGGCTTGTATGTAAGCTATTCTTCGACTCAAAGCATGTGGATATGTTCTAGCACCCTGGACGTAGTTCAGAATCCATATGGGCTTTCTTTGCTAGAAACATGGGAGAGAGAGTATGATTTTGTTATAATAAACTGTTCTGTTCTTTGTGTTTGGTAATGTGTGAATATTAAGATTAGTGTAATTCACCATGCCAAAAATCTGTAAGTAAATATTACAGAAAATCTCCTTACTGATGTAAATTTTTTGTGTCCATTCAGGGAAAGCTGCGATCCTTAAGCGTGGAAAAACTCGCTTTAATTCAAAGGATATATATATATATATATATATATATATATATATATATATATATATATATATATATATATATATATATATATATATATATATATATATATATATATATATATATATTTCACCAGCGGGATTGCTGGGAATTAGTATTTTGATGCCTTGGTGGTTTGGGGCGCAATTGAAACGCTTATTCCTTTTACAATTTTATTTCTATCTCATACCACGGTTGCCTAAAATACAAATAAAAAGTGGAATCAATAAGGAACCAAAAATAGATACAAAAATGAAATTTTACATAAAAAGTATAAAAGAAACTTATAAGGCAAAGCATTAGTATCATAACATATGGGCTATAAAAATTTTCAAAAATAAATTCTCCGATCAAAAAAAGTTTTAAAAATAAATGGGCATATATGGCTCGACATTATATGCTGTATATTTTAAGGAACCCAAAAAAATTTAAATGTGGTGGATTGAAAACTAAAATAACACTCGTAACAAAAGACCATAACACCAAAAAAAAAACGGATAAACGATGTTTGTTAAAATAATAAAAATAAACCGTATAAAATAACAATAAAATGAACTACCTTCATTTGTGGCAAAAATGGTGTTAAAATAGAATATTAATAATTTGTCGAAAAAAAAAATTAATTACCAACCGGTGTTACAGGGGAGAACAAAAATTAAATAAAGTATAATACGCAACTTAAATTTATCAAAACCGAAACATAAATTACAAATAGTGGAATATATATATGTGATTCGAAAATAAATGGTAAGATACAACGGTACAAACACATGTGGAAAGTTTCAAAAAAAAACAAATCTCAAAAGTTATAGACACACCTTCAAAACTTGTAAAGCTATTCTAACTACATTCATAGTTACAAAAAAAATAAAAAAATTAAATGTTTTCCAAACCAAATAAAAATAGATGGGCATATATGGTTTGGCATTAACTCAGTTTGGACTCAAAGTAAAACCCAATTAGTCGATTTAAGACAACGTAAAATTTTCAACCTCATATAAAGAAAAATATAATACCTGCATTTGTTAACGACAAATTTTAAACAAGAAAAATGGAATGTATTCATTTGTTGCCAAACAGTGTATCAGGGAATCAAAAATTATGAATAAAATTCCATAACCCACTTTCAAAAAAACTGTACTAAATCCTTAAAACTAAAATATATCAAAGGAAATTTTCAAAAATCCGCAAAAATAACACTGGCGGGCTACGACTATTTTCCCCAAAAATAGTTTCTTCGAACAAGTAAAGAAACTGAAATATGCCACAAAACAAGTACTCGTTTTAGTTAAAAATGTTACAACTAAAAAAACTTTAATACCGTCATTGTTACAAGAGACCCCTAAAAACAAAAACAAAAAAAATTTAAAAGCAAAACCTAAAATGTTTCTTAAAACTAAGGCATTACATACTCATAAAAATCATCTACCGGGTTTGTGTTAGATAGAACCCAAAACCAATTTAAAAAAACACAAAAAAAATATAAATATAAAAACAAATAACTAGGATTTTATTACTTTGAGATTACATAGAGCCCAAAGACAATTTTTATATTACTAATAACCCACTCACAAAAATCCTGTACTCAAAAATAAAAATATAAAAACCCCAAATTTTACTAACGATAAATTAAAGAAATGATTCACCAAAAACAGAACATACATAAAAATTGAGGACCAAAATGACGGTCCTTTATAACACTGTTAAAAAAAACCACCTGTTATAATCAACATAAAATAAGTTCCCAAAATGAATTATTCATGGGTTATGAACATTACCTAGATAGGACCGAATTACCGGGTCCATTCAAAACGCTGTTAAAAAAAATGTGAAAGAACAACATGTTCTAAAATATAAATAAAACTTACATAACACATCTCTCATATACGATGAGGAAAATCTTAAACATATAAATCGTAACCTTACTCTCAAAATACCGGAGAGAAAACTAAAAAAAATGTATTAAAAAAAAATAAATGGAGAGAAAAACTAAAAAAAATGTATTCCGAACATATCTCTCAAAATACCGGAGAGATAACAAAAAAATGCATTCAGAACATCCTCTCAAAGTACCGGAGAGAAAACTAAAAAAAATTGCATTCAGAACATCCTCTCAAAAATACCGGAGAGTAAACTACAAAACATTTCCTTAAAAATACAATGTTCCACAAGAGAAAAAAAAATATAAAGATCCAAAAAAAGCTTGGATATTGGTTGTTGCCAAAACAACAAATTTTTAAAATCTCTACATGAAGTAGCACCCAGAAAAAAAAATTTTCTTAGAGAGCGGGGCGCCTTCATCCGGGAGCTCACTTTCAAATAAGGTTTTTAGACCTATTTGAAAGTGTAAAAAAAATAAATTTTAGTGAACTATAAATAAATAATACTAATAATTTTAATAATAATAATAACTTTTTTTTTCAAAAACATCCTCATTCTTAATAAAAAATAATAATAATAATAATATTAATAGTAATAATCACTTTTCAAAGTCTCCTCATTCTTAGTTAAATAATAATAATAAAAATCAATAAATTTTTTCAAAAACATCCTCATTCTTAATAAAAAAAAATAATAATAATAATATAAATAGTAATAGACACTTTTCAAAATCTCCTCATTCTTAGTAAAAATAATAATAATAATAATAAATAAATTTTTCCACTTCCCTATTCTAGATAAACACCATGGCTAAAAATAAAAATATATATAAAAAAATACTAAAACTAGTCTCTGGGGCCTAGGCTTCAGGTCTAGGGAAAAAATTTTTAAAACAGTATTGCTCTTTTGTAAAAACCAAAAAGAATTTTATTTAGATCTAAAAATAAATTAAAAGATATAGACTAAAAAAGTAAAACATCTTACCAGAGGAATTCTTATAAAAATAGAGTATAGAACTAGCACAACAGATCGACATCAAAAATTTTCAAAAATGAAATCTCGTGGATGGATTTGTCGGCTGAAAAAGAGGAGAAGGGGGAGGGGGAGAGGGAGAGATTTTATCCGTTCAAAAATGATAAGAAGATATAACTAACTTGAAAGCGGAGGGTTAATAAAATTCTGTGAATAGTAACTTTTTTAAAGAGTTTAAAAAAAAATCAATATATAAGTTTGGATGCTGAGAGATGTGAAATTTGTGGAAAAAAAAACAGAGAAAGTAATACTAAAAATCGTGATTGTAAAAACAGGTGAAATCTGGAAACTTTTTGTAGGGGTTTTTCCTGATAGCAAAAGGATGGGGAGATGGGGAAACATTAGGCGATGGCGTTACTAACCAAATCATAAAATTGGGAAGACAAAGGAGGGGGGGGGATAAGTTTAAATATATATATATTTTTTTTTATATATATATATATAAAAAAAAATTAGGTCTTGAAGTAAAGCATGCTTTTTCTTCAAAATACCTATACTAAAGAATTATTTGAGTAGATTGGCTCTATTTCGGGATACACTGGTGGAGTTGTTTTAGGTTCTGGTAATGGAGCTCTCTGAAGGACGGTGTATTGGATACTCGGTTCTATTGAAGGAGCTGCCGGAGGAGCTGCAGGAGCGGACTGAATCGGACGGAGTTTTATATAAAAGTAGTAAATTCCTACCGTACAGAGAATAGCAATAGAAATGGAAAAACCAGATATGGAAAATGAATGGATGTTGATTAATTCCTGGGTCTGTAAAGTTTTGTTTATGTTATCCAACGAAGCGTCCCAGTGTGGATGAATAGATTTTAATTTCAACTTGGAAGTAAAAGAAGTTATATTTGGAAGGAAGTCATGAGATGTCTCTAGGTGTTCAGGAAACTGAGGGCCTTTTGAAAGCCAGTTGGTCTGCAAGGAAGAGTGTGGAGGGTATTTGAAAGAGTAATTTTCAGATACCAGGGTGCATCCTTGGAGGAGGGAAAATATTGCACTAGTGCCTAAATTTGGCTGTTTCATAGGGCAAGAGATAGAAGCGGTTATAGGCGAAGGAAAGGAGATTAGTTTCCAACTTTAAGAGTGTAAGGTAACTGGTAAGGGTATATATTATAGTTACAGAATGTAGTGTTGGGTTTGGAAAGTATGGCTGACAAGATACAATCTTGATAATCTATTTGATGTATAGGGTTTGAAGGAAAGCAAATGTAATTATCGTTTGAGTGTTTGCAAATATCTTCTGAAAGACTTGTGCTGTAGGTAAATTTTAATGTTTTATGGTTTAAAAAGTAATATGGATAGGGGTTATGTAGTATGATTCTAGAATAAGTATCATTGAAAGGTGTTGGAAATGGGATGATGTTGAAAGCTTCATAAGGGGTTTCTTTGGAGAAGGGTATGATGGTGGATAATATGTAGGGGTGATTTCCTTGGATATAAGACCAGGAGAAAGTGAGAAATTGGTAGAAGGTTTCACGGTTGAGAGGAAGTATTGGTTGGTGATGTAGAGTTTGACTGCTGTTTTGAATAAGTTCAAGTATGATGTCAAATGAGTACAAATTTAGAGGAGTGTTATGTGTTTTGGCGTTTTCCCAGATGTTCTGAACTGTCCTAATAAGATTATATATATTATCTGAGATGATCTTTTCTAAGTTGAGGTAAATGTTTTAACTTTAAGAGTTCTTGTTGAAGCTCTATTGAAGAAATTGATGAATTTACGTACTTTGTGATGACTATTAGGTTATCTTTTATGGCTGTTAAGGTGTTGGTATTATTTTGTTGTTGAAAAAAAATAAGTATTTTATTACATGGAAAATGGGTTTAACTTTTCCTATTTTGCATATTTAAAATGTCCATTTTTAATATGTTTTTATATTTATACGTTGGTGTAAATGTATAAATTGTTCTCCCCTTGGGAGTTTTTTAAAAGAAAACTAAATAAATATTCACGGCTTGTGATGTCTTGGTGGAAAACCTCTACCGCGGGGGATATTTTGTGGTGGTGGTAAATAATATTGTCTGCCTCCTCTAGTTATTGTCCTTTGTTGTCTGTCCCTTAAAGCCATGGGATGAGGAATGTTTGTGTTTCTCATAGGGAAATTTGGGACAAAGGTGTGATCTCTAGATCTGTTATCTGGTGGGGAAGGAGGTGATGTATTTCTAGGTGTGGATGGGGGGATAGGAATTGTGTCTTGAGGAGAAGTGAGTGGGAATGAGGAATGTTTGTAAAGGTTCTTGTGGGATAGGTGGAGGTGGTGGTGGTGGACGTGGAGTTGGTATCGGATGTGCTACATTGAAGTGATATTTTGGTAGTAATGGGGGTGGTGTTGGAGGTTGACTTTGAGATGCTGAAGGTTGTATGTGAGGTGCTGAAGGCTGAATGTGAGGTGCTGAAAACTGTGATGGTGGAGATTCATCAAAAGATAATCTGGGGGGTATGTTGGTGGGAAAACCTTTAAAGGACATTCTCTTTGGAGGGGAGGGGGAGAAAAAGTTTTTCCTTGGGCTTGGAAGGTGGGCATGGGAGGTAGGTTTTGCTTGAGGTTGAGATGGGGGAGTTGAATGAGAAGTTGAAGGAAGTGGTAGATGAGAACTAGGTGAAGGAGAAGAAGGTGAAGGAGGAGGAGAAGGAGATTTAGGTGGATGATGAGAAGGTTGAGGTAGGGGAGGTGAATCAGATTTAGATTGGGGTGGGAGGGGAGGGGGGGGGGTAAGAGATTTCTCTGTGGGGATTGCAAGGAAGGTGGAAGTTGTCTCTTAAAATAGATGGTGTTTGGAATTGGTGGGGTAGGGGGAGGGGGTGAACCATATTAGGAGGGGGTTTATTAGATGGTACAAGATCACTTTTTGGTTTGGTAGTAGAAATTGGAATATTATTAGCTCTAAGTTTAGTAATTTTTATGTTGTCCCTATGCACAATAAAATTTTTTGAAGTTTTTAAACATTGCAAAAGTAACTTATTGAAATGAACTAACTGTTTGACCAAGAACGGGCCTGTCCACTTCGAAAACAATTTCGGACTTTGCCCTGGTCTCTTGACGTCAATTACAAACACATAATCGCCAACCCTAATCGGAGTTGAGGTTGCCTTCTTATGTTGTTTATTCATTTGTGTTGATGTTTCTTGTTGAAGATGGTGGCGAGCCTGGTCTCGAATGAGATTAGCTCTTTCAGCAAGAGTTTGTATGTATTCGTGAATAGGTTTTGGAGGTTCTGATCCTTTAGTAAAAGGAGAGATGTAATTAGGAAGATCCCATGGAAGGCGTTTGTTGTACGTGTACAATAAGAAGTGGGGGGTACAACCGATAGAAATTTGAGTGAAAGGAATTAATTTACCCCAGTCAGTGTGGTTCGAGTTGACATAGTGTCTCAAATGATTTGCAATCTTCAACATTTCTCTCTCTGAGAGACCGTTAGCTTCTGGTCTGCGAACGACTATGTTCACTGCTTTTACACCCCACTGTTTACAAATCTCTTTGAAGAAGTTAGAAGTTAGTTCGGGGGCCCTGTCAGACACTACTACTTCAGGCGTACTATGGCGACATATAACTCTTTCTAGCAATGCCTGTGCTATATCTTTAGCTGTGTGTTGAATTAGAGGGACGAGTTCCACATATCTCGTGAGGCTATCCTTCATCACCAATATATACTTGGCCTTAGTCTCCTTGCAGGTAGGTAGAGGGCCCAACACATCTAGATGGAGCCTGGAGAACGGCTCCAGCGGAAGAGGGTAGCTTTTTATCTCTGCTATCTTCGGCTTGTTACCCTTAACTCTCTGGCATGAGACACAAGTTGTGCAATATTCTTTGACCAGAGTATGTAATCTTGGAAATATGTACTTTTCCCTGATTCTATACACTGTTCTCTCAATGCCACAATGTCCAGATGGGAGAGAGTCATGGTTGAATTCAATGATAGAATGTATCATTGAATCCGGTACCTGGAGTAAGAATGTGCCATCTTGTGTTGCATAATGCAAAATGTCGTCAATGAGAACATGTGGAAATGTGTCTGCGGTGGTGTCTTGCTGCTGCAGAGGTTTGTTATGAGAGATTAAAGGGTTCTCTCACAAAGTTTTCTTTTGTGAGATGAAAGCTAGTTTTTGGCAAAATTGTGTTTTGAGCTAAGGTGTACGTTAGAGGAGGTGGGTTTCGGCTTAAGTAATCAGGAACTACATTAAGTTTTCCTTGTTTATAGACAATCGTAGGATTAAAATGTTGGATGAAGAGATTCCAACGCTCGAGTCTCCCAGATAGCTGCCTATGTCTGATAAGATGTATCAGAGGTTGATTATCTGTAATGATTGTCACCTCATAACCGAAAATAGTGTTTTTAAATTTGCGGAGGGCAAAAACTATACTTCCAACTCAAGAGTATGATAATTAGTTTCCGCTTTAGAAAGAGACCTTGAGATAAAGGAGAGGGGTTTCTCCTTATTGTTGTCATCTAGTTGAAATAAAACAGCTCCCAGAGCAATGTTTGACGCGTCAGTGTTGATGAAAAATGGCTTGTTGTAGTCAGGGTAACACAACTGCGGTTGCAACAATAATTTGTTCTTAAGTATCTCGAACGCTTCAGCTTGTTCGGGACCCCATAGGAAAGTGCTGTTCTTTTTGATGAGTTGTGTAATTGGTTTAATAGTTTGGGAGTACCCGTCCAGAAGGTGAGAAAAATAATTTAGAAAACCAAGTAAACTGCGCGTTTCCGAGACATTTGTTGGCGGCTTGAAAGCTGTAAGAGTTTTAAGTTTTAGAGGGTCTGGAGATATGCCCTCTTTGGAGATTTTAAAACCGAGAAAAAGGAGAGATGTTCTCAGGAATTTACACTTCGAAAGTTTCATTTTCAATCTGTTTTTCCGAAATGCATCGAAGACATTCTTTATGTTTTCAAGATGGTTTTCTAGAGAAGTTCCCATGATTATAACGTCGTCGAGGAAAACTCTGCAAGCGTCGCCTAAAAGATGGTGTAAACATAACTCCATTAATTTTGCAAATGCTGAGGGAGTGTTGGCTAACCCAAAGTTCAAACGGGTGGGGCAATACTGTCCCCTGGTAGTTCTAAAAGCAAGTAGCGGTTGTGTCTCTTCCTCAATTTCCATTGTGTTGTAACCATCTTTGAGGTCGACACAGGTAAACAGGCAACTGTTACCTAGAGAGCTTAAAATATCTGAAATGCATGGCAACGGAAACCTCGTCAAAATAGTATGTGAATTAAGGAGCCTATAGTCGACCACCACCCTTAAATCACCGCTCTTTTTTGGAATGATCAGTAGGGGTGCAGAGTGTTCGCTTGAAACGGGTCTTATATATCCCTTGTGAAGAGAATCTTCCACCCACTCTTCTATGTGTTTTAAGTACCTGTGGGGGAGGCGGTATTGTGGTCGGTACAATACCTTGGGCGCATCGTCTTTGAGTGTCACTTTAAATTTCATTAGCGGACAGATTGGTACTTCATCTTCTAAAGCTATAATATCTTTGTACTTGACCAAAAGGTCCAATAAATTTTCCAGTTGCTGTGGATCTGTAAGTGTTGCACACTCGTCTTCTTCATTTTTAAAAGACTCTTGAACGATTTCTTTATAAGTTTTCCGCAGTTTCGCTGCAGAAAGACCTTTAGAGGAGGTGGCTAGATTGACGTGTGAAGTTTCCAAGGGGGTATCAAGGGTAAAAAGAGGATTTGCCGTTGTCAAAAAGGAGTTTGTTTGCAAAGTGTGATGTGCGGCGGACATATTTATAATATCCAAAAGGACCTGGCCCTGTGTAACAGCGCTCATAACACTACCAATAAATATACAATTGTGGAGGAATGACTTTTCAGAGGTTAAGACGAGGTGGTCAGGAGGGGGGGTGAGAGCTAAAGAAAGAGCATTTACAGACAGTGTGGTTTTTGAGTAAGGTTCAAGGTTGACAGTTTCGATGACCGATAATTTATATGTAGTATCTGTGTCAATCATTAAATCCTTTGCAAAGCTTGTATCTTTTGGGTAGAGAGGCAAGGAAGTGTTGTGATTTACTTGAGGTTTAGGAAGGCTTTGACGTTTTGGGTATATAGGAATTAGTGGCATAGAGATGTAAGCTGTATCAGACATAATAGAGATAGTGTTTTTGTGAGCTTCAAACCTAATGTTTGGTTGAGTTAAAAAATTTGTACCTAAAAGTAAATCGGCTTTGAAGCCACAAAGAGAGTCGTCAATGACAATGAAATTTACTGGTACAGTTATGTGTTTAATGTGAATATTCAAAATGGCCGTACCTATTTGATTAAATATATCCCCGGTAATTGACTTTAAAGTTATAGGCGTTTTTATTAAGGGGATTTTTATGGCATATTTGCTCTCTAATTCTGAGATAAGGGACTGTCTAGTGAGCGAGGAGTTAGATCCACTGTCGACTAAAAAGCGTTTATTGTGTAATGTATAAGTGTTAAAAGATATATTGGTATCGAGGAAATAAGCTGGTCCTATGAGAGAATGATATGTTGTCTGTTCATCCCTGATTACGTTAGTATTATTTGCAAAAGAGGAAGACAAAGTTAACTCCGGTGGGATAGTGCTTTGAGAACTACTGTGTTTAGTGCTTGAAGTTGAAAAAGAAGATGATTTGGTTTGAGATAAAGTGATATTAGAGTCTATTTCAGGTGTGGTTTGAGTAGACAAGTTTGAAAAATCATGCGTTGAGAGAGAAGTTTGTTGTTGCGATTTGAAATATTTGTTCTGTGGAGGTGTGGGGATCGATTCTTTTTCCTCTAAATGTGAATTAATAATGGATGGTTGCGAGTTTGAAAATGGAACTGCGTCATTAGTGAAAGAGGAGGAATGAGTTGCTACTTGAGGGTAAGAGAGAGAGCTCATATTATGATCAGAAGTGAAAACTTCAATTTGAGAGGTACTAAATGGAGGGTGAGGCTCTAAATATTTATCAAATGATGGTTCTGAGGGTAACCTATCTTGCTCAGAAACATGAGTGTGAGAATCTAATAAAGAGTCTGAAAATATAGCCTCACTAAAACTTAAAATGGTATCTGAGGAATGTTTTTGAGAGTCAGGGGGTGTGCTCTGACCAAAATTTTCATTTGTAAGAGATTGATCATGGTTTGCGGAGGAAGAGAAATTTAAATTTAGGGATAATGGGGGTGAGAGATCATAGTTTTTCATCAACACAGCGAAAGAATTTGTGGAATCTTTAAATTGGAATGGATACATAGTAACAGAAGTAGAGGAAGAGTTTTGAAACCTATGCTGAAAGTGTTTAAAATTTAGGCTCAATTTGCAAGTTTCATTTGGAATTAAATCCCTATCTAAAAGTAAATTTGGAGAAATATTATCTATTCTAGGGTGTGCTATGCTAGATATATTACTTTTGTCATGTGCCCTACTTAGTATTCTATTCCGTCTGTAGGGGTTGAAAGTGCGCTTTCTTAACCCCCTGTTTTCATCCATATTGTACATCGCGGTCTCATAGTCATTACTATGCATATGGGTGCTAAGTGTGATGCCCAAAGCATCGCTGCTTTTCACCTTTTCATCCTCGGTGCATACCTTATCACATTCCTCCATCTCTCTATTTCCTTCCCAATGCTCCATCTGCGTTGAAGCAAGATCAATATCAATGCTTACACCTTCATTACTTTCCTCATTTTTCTTCGTCACTGCGGCATGGAGTGCTAAACTGGACTCACCCAGACCTTTGTCATGCATATTGCTACTGCTTTTAGTATGAGATATTGTGTCTTCAGTTATATAAGAGTTCCTATCCCACATCCTAGTATTATTACTAAAACGGGTGATAGGGTTACCCCTTGTGAGGTGTGAAAGCTCTGAAGTGGATTTTAACATTTCGTCATGTTCTACTTGAACTGTTTCTGTTTCCATTGGTATTACTACCTCATTAGAGTTATAGCTAGTATTATTTAAATTAGAAAATGTATTATTGTTAACATTGGAAATATCATTAAAAAAATAAAAAGGATTATAAATGCTACTTCCATCTTTTGGCAATGGGCCGAAAGTAGGATCAAAAACCTGAACCTTACTTAAGTGATGAGATGTTTGAGCATGAGAACCTCTAGAAAAGAATGCATTTTGATTAATA
>JABUQX010009084.1:0-16452 GCA_015478945.1 Trachelipus rathkii
GACCTATTGATCTATTGATCTACTGATTCAATTCATATTTTTTTATTAAAATATTTGTTTTATTGATCCTGATACAGTAAATCAAGGTATCCTCCCTTCCACCCTCCTTCCCATCCATGATATATTGTTCTATTGAGCTAGTGAACCCATTATAATAGACCATAAATGCAAGACCTTTTCTTATTTCATTAGTGTTCAGTGTGTCATACCTAGAAATGACGTTCGGTAAATTTCGTGTTCTCGGCGCGCCTGCCCTACATGTCTTCTATGTCTTGGTACCTACAGGATGCGGGGAAAACACTTCCTTGTATTTTAAACATCTTAAAGAGAGTTAAGATTTCGTAACATACAACCTGTTAAAATATTTATGGTGCTTTACTAAGTGTTTACCAAGAAAAGTTTAAAGGAATATGAAAAGAATGTAATTCAATTTTCACGGAAGGTTATATAATGGACATAAAAGCTCTTTCAATGTCTTTACCAGGTCATAAAAATTATAAGCCTTGACGATCTCGATGCAGAAAATTTATGAGGATATAAGCGGAAACTTTCCATGTACTTCTCATCTTTATAAATCGTCATAGTACTTTTTTATACCGCAGAATATCTTATCATCAGAAGTAAGTATATCGGCGTGATGTTCTAGTAAACCACACGTATCTTTAATCTTGTGCGCAGCATGGAAGGGATATGTATTCAGGTCAATTTGTGGCTGCCCAAATGGTTCCCTATCTCAACGTAAAGAGTTCCTAAAGTATATAAAGAAAAAGAAGTTACATCTATCCCTCACGGTTATTTACTCTGTGAACTTCATCCTAAGAACACCCATGAGGTGTTGCTTGTCGTACAAATATATTTACCTTAACGAGGTTGGAGGACATATACATCCTAAAGTAATGAGACTCTAGTAGTCAGAATATTTACTTCCTTAATGAGAAAATTTAAAACCTGAAACCTTCTGTAAAAACGTAAACTGATCTGTGAAGAAGAAAAATTTATACAATGTATATGCATGAAGCTATGATCCTATAATCTTATAAAAGGAAATTTCCTTTAAAACAGACCTCAGATAGGTAAAGCTGCGTCGTCACTTTTTTTTAGAAAACATCATTAAAAAAACTTGCTGGTAACGTAAGAAAACTTAACAATAAAAAGAAGCTATTACAGAAAGGCGAAGGTTGTGTTGCCTACCTTTACCTCTTTTCCGTCATAGCCCCTTTGATAAACAAGTGGCTTGCTCAATAATGAAGAATGTAGTGGTTTTACCCTATACAGATTATGAGAAGATGAAATATATATACGAGGAAACCCTGACCTCATACAACAAAGAACATCCATCCACAATTACCTTTTCCTGACTGCAACAAACAAACAACAAGCAACACAACAACAACAACAACACACAACATACAATAACAACATTTTCGAAAAACACTCAAACAAACCCATCAGCTGCAACAGATTACGGTGAGTTAATCCATATCAGTCAGTTGCATTTCAAACAGCAGTTATTGCAGTTATATTATGATCCGCAAGTTCGAACAGTTAAATATACGAGAGGAACTGCCCTTTCCGAAATATTAAACTCTGATGTTAACATTCATGAAAAAAGGACCCGTACCATCAAAAATGACTATACAAAAATTAGTTAGATCTAAATAGTTTTATTAAATTCACCTAAGAAGATTCAGCTCTAGCAACATGAACTAATTGATTATTAAAAAGAGAGATAATTTTTAAAACATGGTACTCGAGGGAAAGCCTTTACCAATGAGAAGTATAGCAGGAAACGGGCTTTTAGCTCTAACATATAAGTTCTAAAGATCAGGAATTACATGAATGAGCTATGGATCAAAAATCATTATTGACGGTAAGAAACAATCTAGCTGGTTTATCCGAACTACTGGGTTGACTTGAATATCCGAATCACTCTGCGTTGAGTTCGGCAGACAGGCTCCTGTAGCGAGGTTGGTAACGAGGATCAAACAACGAATCTTCAACAGATTAAGTTTCTCCGAGAAATTTTAATCCAGAGATAAACAAATTGAATGTGCGCGGCTATCTGCGGATAATATCCAATGGCTCCATAACCCTGCGATAGTCCCGTACTGGCTATTCTTTTCATCGGAATAGCATTTAAAGTTATAAAGCAGAAGACGTTACACTCCGAAATGCCAGCTATGCAATAAGGAAAAAACGCATACATCGCCTTCAAAAATGATTGATTTCATAATTATTCGGATTGTAATTTTTATGGATTGTATTGTTTTTAATTTTAAACATAATGGATATATAAAGCTATTGCTATCTTTCGTACACATCTGCCTATTTTTTTAAAGATTGTTCTATTCTGTAATCTTAAACATTGGTAATATTATTTTGTAGGTTAAAATATAAAATATTCATATGCAGAACATCGGTTTTTATTATATCACCTTTCAGATTACTACATGAAACATAATTCTTTGATTGTTAACAGTTATTGTGAGTCATGGAGGACATAAGGAGGCGGTCGATAAATATTTACCTTTGATTGTAAGCACACCATACAGTACGGTGGCGTTTCAAGGTTTTCTTCAAAGCTTTCAACAAATTAATAAAAAAGAATTGAAAAAATTGATTAGGTGAGATATCTATATAACCTTCCACTTATTAAAATAATAAAACCTAGTACAAAAAAAATTTTCCGACACGAGAAGAAACTCTATAGCACGCATTTAAGATAGCGTATGTCAACTAACTGACAATATGATTAAAATAATAAATCTTATACAACCGCAAAAGAGTTATCAATTATATTCTTTTGTGATTTAGATGTTATATTCCAAATACTTTATGCGTCTAAGGGTTTGTAAAAGAGTAGAAAACATCAGAAAGACTGTTTGCTGCACTTCCTACGAAGAAAAGAATTTTTAATGACATTCAATTCTCTGCCAAATGATATAGCTTCAAATAAAGGTGCAGAATTTTTAAGCAAGAGTTACAAGAAATAGTTACAGAGTGAAACAACAGAACTTTGCATAACCTGTCAGAAGACCAAGAAAAAATATAACTGCACTTAAAGCTGTACGAAACCGCGTTGTGAGAGCTGTGGGGAAAAAGGGAATCATCATAAAGATACAGCAGGGCAGCTCAAAGGATCGGTGGAAAAAACGTAGAAGGAATACATAAGCGGGAGAAGATATATCTGAGATTAGCGGAAGCTCCATAATTCGACCTATAGCAAAGAAAGAAAAGGTATGTACGTTAGGGGTATCACTTAGAGTACACCGGCATTGCTGACGATCACTCTCTCCGTTCGCTCTCGGCCGGTGAGCTAGGTATAGTAAAGGGGAGGTGTTCAACGACGGAGGAAAGATTAGAAAGGAAGATGTCCGGAACAGAAAAAAGATATGGCAGGAGATAGTACTTTTGTTATGGATATTTAGAAGGCAAGAAAAATGAGAGTAAGATAGCGCCAATCCTCCTTGGGACTATAGAAATTACTACGTATTGGTAATAGGGCTCGCTTGAGAGATAGAAGGCTGGAGAAGAAGATGCCCGAGTCGAAAATTAATTTTGAAGAATGACTCAGGAAATGCTGATGAACATGTTGAATGGAAAAGCCTTATTTGTCGAAGAGATGAGAGTCATTTGAGAATAAAGGTTGAGAGTAGACAAGAGAAGGAACAGTGTGGTTAAAGTATACAGCGAAGAGAGATGGTTAGAAGAATGTCAGAAATGGGGAAATGAGAATTGTAGGAACTTCACCTTCAGATTTGGACAGTTGTATGTTTTTGAGAAACTTAAAGAATTGGAATTAATCACGTTAGTGCAAAAAACCAATCAAAACTTTGTAGAGATCATAAAAGGAAAAATTATCAAATATTAAAAAATACTAAGTGTGAAAATTGTGATAGATTTGTAGGAGATTTACAAAAAAACTCCTAGTAACATGTAGTAGGTTTCCTTTAGCTAGATTCAAGTGAACTCATATCAATTGAGAATAGTGTGGTGAATATAGACGGGGATAAATTTTCTTGTAGTATAAGAATTGGAATACGAGATTCTGTCAGGAAAAATGGATAAAAAGTAAAAGACGGAAATGATAGAAATTGTAATGGAAAGTTGGATAGGAATTTTCGGTATACCCAGAGAAAATAATAACTGATGGTGGAAGGGAATCGATAGGAATTTTACAGAATTCGAGTAGTTGTTTTGGTAATCGAATCTTTTAGCAATGCATGGTGAAAGTCTTGGCAATGGCAAATGAGAGAAGAAGGTAGAATTCTGAAAGAAAGCTAGAAAAGAAAAGAAAAAAAACGGAAAAAAAATGGGCTCTTTATTGGATAGTAAATGCTAGAAATGGGATATTTCAACTGGTGGGTTTTCACCCAGACAGAAAGTGTTCGGAATGTTAGTTAACAACTATAAAGCTAAGAAGAAGAGTACATGTCCGCTGCATTGAAGAAGAATTGGGAAGGAATCCAAGTTGGATGGAATATGAAATTACAAGGAAAAAATACAAAAACTAGTGGAGAAGGTAGATTGAAAGAGTAGGTCAAAAAACGCATGAAGGGAACACAATGTCAGACATCATAAACTTGAGGAGGCAGAATTAGGGAAGCCAGAGCGTGTTTCTATAAGAAAGAAGAATGAAAACGAGTGAGAGGACCAGCAAATAGTGGGTGGGAGAAGAATGAAAAGACGTGGTGGCGTCGACGACATGGAGGTAATTAAGGAAATTGAACAAGTGCATATAACAGAGATGCAAAAGAGAAATATCATGAGGAGAGATGAAGTAGATGAGAGTGAGGAGAACCATCTAGTGAAGGAAGAGGAACCTTACTTTTTGTGAGTTGTGAGGAGGAGGAGAATGACCAAGACAAAGTCTTGAATATATCAAAATCAAGATAGGAGGAGAATTAATGTTGTTAAACAACCGGATGGAAAGAAGTTGGGAGAAGAATTAAATAGTGTAGTAGGGGAGGGTTAAAAAAGGAGGTAAATACAATATAATTCTTATAATATTAGTAATTTTAGAAACAGTAAATCAGCATATGTCTAAAGATTAAAATGAATGTGAAGAAGATACTAGTGGAAAAGATGAAAGCAAAATATTACCGAGAATAGGGAAGAGAAATAGACCATGAATGGATATGAAGAAATATATTTTAGGAGATATGGAGAGCTGGAAAAATGGCGAAAGAGTAAAGAAGATGCGAAATAAAAGGAACTTTTAAGCTGAAGGAAGAAGTTTATGAAGATGGTAGATTTGGAATAAAACATGAGGACTGTGGAACAGAGGATAATAAGGTTCAGACAGAAGAAAAAGAAGGGGGATAGATTGGTAAGCCGTCTAGTTGCTAGCAGATTCTATGAAAAACGAAAAGAAGTGTGGCTGTCGAGATCTCCTATCTTATCCCCTGAGAGGGTTTAACAAATCTAGACTCGACATATAAAAATGAATGATTGGAGGAGTAAATACTTAGAATGGTGGTAGAGCTGCTTATCTTCAAGGAAACCTTTAATAGAGATGTTAGATTTAGGTACCACCAGAAGAAGACACAAGACGGAAAAATTGTGGAACCTGTCGACGGAAGGCACGTTATAGGGGTTCTTCGCGAGCACATGTGGCTGCATAAGAAGTGGTATGACAGTAGTGAGTGAAGATAGATAAGAAACAGGAGGTGAGAAAAGTAAAGGGAAAAAACAATTTTTTTTTGGAAGGAAACTGATAGGAATAATGGGAATTCACGTTGATGACATGATTTATGGAGGTGAAGAGAGTTTCCATGAAAAAATCAATTGGAAAAGAATTAATCAAGAGACTTAAAGGTCGGTAGTAAGTATGAAGGATGAAGACAAGATTTTCAATATGTGAATTTAAATGAAGCGAAAAATGATGACATATAAGGATCAGAATAAATATATACAGAGAAATTAGAAGAAATCGACATGGAATAGAGAAAGATTTCGATGAAGGGATTTGAGTAGGAGAGAACAGACGGTGCTATCGTCTGTATTAGGGAAATTAATTGGTTAGCACAGATAACGAGGAAACTGAGTTGAGATTTCTGTAAAGTAACCTGAGGTAGTGAGAATGGAATGCACTGTGCGAACTGGTCATGAAGAACATGACGGCAAATTAAATTAAGTAGTGGCAAAACAAAAGGATAAAACCCCGACGTTTGTAATAGAAGGAAAATTAAAAAAAGGGAAAATTAGTTCTAGAAGTTTATCCTGACGATCTTTTGGAAATATTGATGAAGGAAAAACTCAAATTGGGTTATGGTGATAGTTAGTTAGAGAAAGTAATGAAGAAAAAAACACAAGTTGTGTGAGTGCAAATAGCAAAAGAGTTGTAGGGATCCCGTTAGCTGGTGAAGACTATGAGTATGGTAGGAAGGCAATAGTAAGGGCTGAAATATATAGGAAATTTATTGGGAAAATTAAATGTGATGGATGGAGGAAGAGGTTTACAAGTAGAGAGTAGGAATCGTTAAGAACAGATTGCAAATTCTCGCGAAATATTCTGTCAGAAGTCCTGGAGTGAAAAATGACTGTATATAGAATAGATATGTTGAATATCAAATTAATTGGAGGATGGTGATTTATAACATAGAATGGATAGAGCAAACAGAGACCAAATTGCTGCGCCGGATTAACGAAAGAGCAGCCAAGTAATAAAATCTGAGGAAGTTTATTAAAGCTACTAGACTCACGCCCACGCGCACGATCTCACGCACGCGCGCGCTACGCAAAATCGCACCACGACTCGTCTCTCTCCATCCTCTCTCGCGCTCCCTCTCCGTGCCACACACCGCTCTCTCCACCTCCACGCGGCAGCTCGAACTCTTCGCACGCATTGTTTATTTCACGCACACGCACCTCTCCCCAATCCCCCGCGCAGCCCTCGCCGCACACTCTCACGACTCCTCACTCACTCTCTCTCCTTACGCTCTTCTTTCTCAATCGCGCTCTCTATCGTCTCTCCATACTCTCTTCATTCTCAGCTTCACCTACGCACCACACCACGCACTCGCATCTCTCACTCTCTCGAGCACGCACCTCCCCTTCTAAGACACTCACACATCACCCCCCCCCCCGCACTCGCGCGAAAGAACCCCCGCGGCTTACACGCACTCGCACACTCACGCACCACACACCTCGCAAGTATGCCTTTAATTAAATTAGTAGTAAAGAACGAGTTTTTGTCAAAGAAGTGAGTTACTATTCTAAGCTTGTTGCAATTTATCGATCTTCTGTCCATACCGCACACGACGCGCGTCACGCACACTCTCTCTCTCGTCTTTACGTCTCTCTTCAGTCATATTACGAAGAAGCTGCGGTCATTGAGGGCTTCACCAATCCTAACTGACTTGACACTCTCATCACTCACGACGCACTCTCTCGCACTCACGCGCTCTCACGCTCTCTCACACCAGCGCTTACTCTCGCTCCTCACATCAGCACACACTCTCTCCACGCACTCTCTCTCGCCCACACACCTCACACGGCTCACGTCCTCATCTCGCTCTCTGCTCTCTCATCATCACCTCGCACTCTCTCTCTTCTCAGCACAGCTCTCTCCACACTATAATAATTACTACTTATATAGTTGAGTTAGAGGTGTCGATAGTAGGATATGGTTAGTGAATGTAGTGTAGTACGGGAGAGAGAGCCATGAGTGTTGTAGGTTAGATGTCTATATATATGTATGTATAAGGTAGATACTAGTAGATGCAGTTAGTACGGTAGATAGTTAGTCAGTGTATACTGTAGTCATAGGCGTTCAGTGAGTCTCACCTCACTCCCTCCTCCCCCTCCTCTCCTCTCACCTCGCGTTATAAGTAGCTTATATTATATAGTATGTAGCTATAGGTTCGATGGATAGCTCCCCCTCACCTCACCACTCGCTCACCCTCTCCCCCTCCTACCCCTCGCGCCGCGCCGCGCCTCGCCTTCTTCCTCTCTACAACCCAACACACTCCTCCTCTCATCCTCTCAGGTGCTAATGAGATATCAGAAAAGCTGACCGAGTAGGAGTCTGAGCGACGGAGAAAGGTCGTGCGAGCGGATCTGACATTGCTGGACTATCTGGTCAATTTTAGTCACGGAAAATGTAAAAAAAGGAAGAACAAAAAAGAAGATAACGAAGAAAGAAAAATAAAAAATAAAAAAAAAAACTCAAACGCACATCTATATTTATTATTTGCTTATTTTTTTTTTCTTCTAAAGAAGTACCCAAGGGGTATACCGCATGCGATGGGCAGAGGTAAGTCGGGGTCTCTTCGTGCTTCGGGAGCTACGGGGGTAACGATAGATGGATTCGCCGCGGCGACGCGTGCGAGCGGGTAGGGTCCGCCCCCGCTCTTGTATTTGGGTGTCGCGGGGGTTCCTGCGCCCCTCCTCTACCACTTCCACCGGGTGAAAACGTCCCCGCCTGTGTTTCCCGTCGGCTCGAGCGCCTACATTGCCGTGTAATACCTTTACAAATAAGTATATATTAATATATTATAATAGTATAGTATATAATATATATATTATATAGTATATATATATATAATAGTATATATATATAGTATATATATATATTATATATATATAGTAGTATATTAGTTATAGTATATTATATGATATATATATTATAATATTAGTTGTCCCCTACTAAAAAAAAAAATAGCATTTTATCTTTGATTTATTATTTTTTTTTTGTTTTTTTTACAGTTTTCCTAACTAAAATTTTACAAGGATTGCAAACATGT
The DNA here is from genome assembly GCA_015478945.1 of Trachelipus rathkii. NCBI lineage: Eukaryota > Metazoa > Arthropoda > Malacostraca > Isopoda > Trachelipodidae > Trachelipus > Trachelipus rathkii. The sequence continues at coordinate 8,748 of JABUQX010009084.1, forward strand.
ATTCCTTTTCGCTGTAGCTGTTTGAAGTTTTTGAGATATTTTTTTTTTTTTTTTTTTTTTTTTTTTTTTTTTTTTTTTTACAGATTTCGATAAATTTGACCAGCATTCCAACAATGTATTGCCTTTTCTCCTGTAGATATTGTAGTTTTTGAGAAATTATCTGGATTTAAAAAAATTATTTTGCTGTTAATGAAATACATATAGAGCCATATATATTATTAGTATTATGTTTATATATATTATTTAGTAACAATATATAGCTTATATGATGTAAAATAAAGATGAATGTAAAAAATTATATAATATATATATATATAAGTGGATAATGTACTGAGGATAGTAGTTCTCTTCAGTATCTTTTGCTGGTATTCATCTCGTTTTCGTCTATTATTCATACTTTTTGATGAATTAATTGACAGAACTTAAATTCTACAATAGTGTGAAGCCTTTAAATGACGTGTATAACAGCTCTTTTTAGGGTTTATTTTAAATATTGTTTTTTTCGTTGAATTTTTTGTAAGCTTTTATTTTTTATTTAATTATAATTTAACTGATTTTCGAATTAATTTGATGGTTTTTTCTAATCTCTTATTTTTATTTTTTACTTCAATTTTATTATGATTTATTGGAGTATTTTATTCCCGAAAACATATCTACCCTGGACTCGACGCAAAGCGAGAAGTACACAAGGCGAAGGCAGGAGCAGGGGGCCGAAGGCCCACCCGGATTGAAAAGTAAAATAGTATATAAAAATTGTCAAATATCAATTTATTATTATAGTTTCATAACTTTAACTTAATATTTCATATATACATCATTGATAAGAAGACAATCCTGTTCAAATTATATAAGTAGTTATGACACATATTTGGCCGTCGCGTATAATAACCTAGGGGGGGGGGCAGCTTAAAAATTATCAAGCTTTATATATATATAGTATATAGTATTATAATTATATATAATATATATATTATATTCATATAAATATATATATTATATTTAGTATATAAATGTATATATATAGTATATATTATAGTATAATGAGATATACACGTAAGAATAGAAGACATAAAACTGAAACATTTGATATGGATAATAAATGATTAATATTTAAAAAAAATTATTTTATTAAAACAATAGAATATCAAATAGCAATATCCAATGATGGAAAATTCACAATATAGGCAGTTGCAAAACTTATTTGATTAAAAAAGTAATTTTTCTTGGTTTCTACGCAAATTTGATCAACATACTGTGTTGATAATAAGAATCATGATTGTCAACCCAGAATTGTTTGTGTACAGACTCAATCATAGCCAGTCCGTTTAAGCTGTCGTCTTCCATAGTACTTCTCAGCCAAGTCTTGAACCTTAGCAGAGTACTGAAAGAGTGTTTAACTGTACTGGTGGTGCATGGTTGGCGAGTAGTATCATCAAAGCGTTTTTCGTCGACGGAAAGAAAGGTTAGTCTCCTTTAAAGATGTTGGGAGCAACAAGATACTTTTAGTTCTTCCTAGCTCAGTTTGTGTCCTTGTCAAATTTTGTACCAAAGTTCTAGTTCGTTCTTCTATTGCTTCTTAGTGGCTAAAGACTATAAAATGAAGGCTGGATCTTTCTTTAACTCATCGATTGTTATGAGTGAGCACATGTGAGGGATGGTGATTGTCCAATAGCGCGCATGAAGCAGCTGTGATCATTTCAGTAGCAGAAACGGTACTGGTACCAAAGAAGATAGTTAACAAATCCAGATAGCGGAGTTATTAGGGATCTGTCCTCAGAATCCGTGGGTTGTTGCTGGATGGGGGTTGCTGCGGTCTGCTGCCTACGCAAATATGCCGGTGGTATATTCAGATCAAGTCGCAGTTGCTCGGCGATTTCATTAACTTCTTTAAACACTTCTTTCATCGATGATTTTTTTTCTTAATCCTTTTCCGATGCTCCTAACGCATGTTCCGCCACAATATGTTGATGTGCTGCGAGGTTTTGGACGATAGTCCAAGGTCTGTAGATTGGAGAGCATTGTGTACAACTAGGCTCTAATATCGCAGAGATGTTTCGCGACCAAAATCATTAGCCAGGATGAATGACGATTACATGCCGCTGAATGCAGAGCTGAAAAGCGCGTTTTTCTTGTGACGGTATGTCTCAATGGAAAGGATTCTCTAATGCTTGCATCATTCGTACAAAGTGCTCCTCAGGTTCCACACTGAAAGTTGTTTTGGAAATTTGATTTCCCTGATCTTCCTGACATTCCTGACAAATCCGCAACATATTCCCTGACGCGAGCGTGGTTCGATTTAATTTTGGCGTATAAAGATATCTATTTAATCATGATATTGCAAGCCTATCTTACGTCAGATCATACATAAAGTTAGTTGAAATTTACTTTAGAAAATGTTCATCATCATGGATGGAATTTAAATTTTTTCATTTATTTTTAGTATTGGCTTATACCTTTCCCATAGCCGTCCAACCCACTCCTTTTTATTTTTTCCAAAAAGTAAACAGTGTTTTATTTAATAAACAAAAAGGAAATAATTAAAAGCTCTACTATTTAATGGACTAGTGAAGTAACGTCCAGCTGTGATCACAAAGTGATAAATGGGGAGATTGGGTGTTAGGTTAGACTTTTCTTTCTCAAGCATGTTTGAATTTGATCTTGTATAGGGTTCTTGCCGTCAAAGCTTTTCAGTTTTAACATCTTTCGCTCTTCAAATTTATAGATCTGTATGGATAGATTTTCTTTTTTTCAAACTTTTTATTATCTTCTTCTGGTTCTGTATTTTGACTCTTTGAGATGTTATTCATATCTCCTATGGGCAGCCCTTACATTTGTCAACATTGTTTGAGTGATAGAACTTTATGAGATAGCTTTCATGAGAGGTGTTATAGCATTGTGCACTGTTCTTTGAGAAATCAAGACTATGTTCTTTCAGATTCGCCACTAATAAAATTGCTTAATTATATAGAAAACCCTCTTTTCCACGGGTCGGATTTCATGCGAAAATTCAGTCGCTATTTATAATTTGTCACAATGATCCACATCCAGCGATTGATTGCAGGTCTATAGAAAAAAAATACATAATCAAGTCTATTTGAAAGGACAAGTCACAGATACAAAATAATTTTGAATTTTAATTCAAGGGTAGATGAGCTTCCGTGCAAGAGTAGAGTGTATTCGGTGCTTTGCTTCTCTAGAAAATGAGGGGAGAAGATCCATGGTTAGATCCATAATTTACGGATCTTCGTCGGACCATGTTTAAAAATTTGAGAGTAACCGCTATTGGAAACATTAATTGAAATGTTTCCCCATATATCTGCACACAAGTTTAAAAGACCATTTATATCATCTCACCAGACCTTTAATGCCATAGTAATGTTCAGTCCTGTACACATCATCTTATAATGCAAAAGATGAAACTGGATTGTAGAACTAAGATTTTGGTTGGTTATTAATCGGAAACGTCAGCGGTCATTTACAATCGGTGGAGTATGATTAGAAGTTGATGGAATGGCATAATTTTCAGTGCACACACTTTCACTAATATTTGTGTTATATACTCAATCACTGTATAATAATAGAGTTTACTCTTGGAACTCTCATACACTGGAGTTTTGATTAATATTCAAATTGACTTTAGGAACGTAAAATGAAACTTCGGCTTGGCGTCCCAAATTAGATAGATCAAAGTTCTTTGTTTAACAGGTATTACTTTAACAGTATGCTTGGGAACTATCAGGTCTTTACCCCACACCCTGATAACTGTGGGTAGTTTGACGTGACTACTGGTCGGTAAAGTTAAGTTTTTTTGTTTGAAATCGATTTTATTTACAATAAATAATAATAATACCTCAACTACTACTCAAAAATGCAAAATCACTTCGTCAAACCTCAAAAAAATAAAAAACACCTAAAAAGTGATAGAAAGTCCTAATAAGAAACAGATCATACACATAGATTAAGCGTCATGAAAGTTATAGCAGTCTAAAACGAGACATCCAGTATACCCAATCACTTACCAAATCAAAAGGGAGAACTTGGAACAACCTCGACAGAATAGGAAAGAATAGTAGGTAATGAGTGTAACTGAGGAGTAGAGAAGAGAACGAGAAAGTGATTAGAGGTAGATTATATTGGAATGTCATGTTCTGCGCCCATTACCTTTCATTCACTTATCAAATACATCTTTATACCAATTATATCAGTAGGAAAAAATATAGTCAAAGCTACAATAACTTGGTCCCTGGATCATTCTTCATATGTTTTGGAACTTTTAAAATTTCCCTGACTTTTTTGGAATTTCCCCTACACTTCAGCGATATCTTAAAAATTTGATTTCCCTGACTTTCAGTGACCAATTTTTTTTCCCTGACTTTCTGAAAAGTGTGAAAGTGCTCCTTTAACACTCTCATGCACTTGTGTTGTTCAGACATCTGGCTGGCATAGGCTTTGAGAGATGTCTGGCATTGGAATTTGTTTTCGTTCAAACGTCCTCGCAAAAAAAGGACCGTAATAATGTCGCTTTATAGTTCGCAGGACGATGTAATTGGCGGGAGTTGTCTGGTATGTGGTGTTCAGAGTCATTTACTATGGGGAGAGTTTGTTGTGTGCGAGAGCAATGAAGAACAATGGTTTTTTTTATAGCTTTTTTCCTCAATATTGCTTGGAAATCTTCTTCTTTGCGCAGCATGCGTAGAACAGCATCGAAACCATTGTAAGCCCAGACCCGATTTTCTCTGGGCAGCCAGGTTTTCGGTCGTGGACAAAAATAGTCAATGGCTTTCGCATGGTTTTTGCGGTCGGCAGTGCTGCTTCAAGGTTCTACACATGCATAAATTCCTCATTGACTTCATCGACTCTTTGTCGATGAATAGGCAACATCTTTCTTAACTTCCTTTCAGAATATTCAAGTGGGTTTCATCTGTAGTAAGCTATACGTCACGCGCTTCATTACCTTAATTAACGATGCTTTCCCTTGTATAGTAAGTACCACATAGAGAAATGATTTTATTTCTGACTGAATCTGATTGATATGTGGCATTTTTCTTCCCCTTTCAAAATGGCTTTTCAATGATTGATCTCCGGTCTATTCGTAAGCAGCACAATTTTGCAACACTCCCTCATTATGATGCTTACCCGAAGGGGTAAATCGCGCGTAGCAAGAAATGTCACACAATAAAATTCATTGAGGATATATATTTTTTATTCTTCTATGATTTTCTTTGAATGCTGGTTTAAGGTTTCGGATTGTTCTACACCGGGCGCAACGGTCCTGTAGGGAACATCTGGGCAGCTTCAAACAGCAGTTTTATACCACTGCGTGTGTTTGTAGTGTTCCCTTAAACGTCGCATGAGCATTTTATATTTAGTGAAGAGGTCTTATTGTTAAAGGAGCCTGAGCGACCCCCTCTGAAGCAAACTTTTATTTGGTGGAATAATCAAAACTTGCAAAATGCTCGCTTTAGGTGCCTGGAGTATGTCAGATAAAGTGTTTCGTCTCAACCTATTCATATTGAATTTCCTCTTTAAGTGGGTAGGCATCTTCCAAATTATAAGGGTCTTAGTGGAATCCACACTCTTTCCAGTAACTGTTCTTTTCTCACAGTCGAAATCAAGATGAATGTCCAAGCGTATCCTGCCGAATGATGCATTTCGTGACTGCCATCTACTAAAACGCTGGCTCCGAAATCTGGACCCATCATTATCTTGATCGTCGAGGTGCTGGGCTGGGTGTGGGTTCTTCATCATCATGCCAAATATGCGAAGTAGGAGGGATTGCTCTTGTAGTAGTCTTAGTTGAATTATTTGGTATGTTTCCTTCGTCTTTCCAACCGCTCCCATTCCAATTTTTGTATGTTTAATGTACTATACATATCATGAATTCTATCGTATATATTATATAATATATATATATATATATATATATATATATATATATATTATAATAGTATATATATATATATATATATATAGATATATTATATATATATATATAGTATTAGTATATATATATATTATATATAAATATTTTTATATTAAAAGTAATTTTTATATATATATACTATTATAGTAGTATATATTATATATATTATAGTATATATTAATATAACTATATAATACCTATAGTATATATAGTATAATATACTATGTAGTATAAACAAGCTACGCTATTAAACGGTCTTTAGTCCTATGCAGGGGGTAAAACGGGGACCACAAAAAATCGAACTTTAAGGCCGGCTATCCAAACCAGCGCCACCATAACGTGTTCGCAGTCAAGTTTTAATTCTTGCCCGAGTAATAAAACCAACTGCTACGCGGAGGATTTGAACGCGTCTGCTCGTATGAAGAGGCGGTGACGTCAACCTCCTGGCACGAGGATATACTTATATTATATGTATATATATATATTTTAATATAATATTATATATGGTATATATAGTATATATATATTATATAGTAATATATATAATGATAATATATGATTATATATATAAGGATATGAGTGTGTTTGTTTGTCTCAAAGTTAGCAAAGGCTATAATTTACTAGCTATCGGGAGATGTTGACAGGAAAAAATTAAAAGTATAAGGCAAACTATGGTTGAAATATGAATCACTAAGAATATTCCTATGTTGTAATAAATATAATTAAGGTCGGTATTGTAGTGATGTGATGGGATAAATGAAAGCTAACGCTCATAGTGGGAAAGGTAAGATATTGTGTTGACAGAATTTCCTACTTTGTAAGAAGTAAAGTACACAAAATTTGTATTAATACTTAAAATAAAACGTACGTAACCAAGGAATACTGCTAATATCCATGCAGATCGTGTGATGAAGATTGAACTATAAAACGTTGACAGCTGGGAGCGGTGTTGAATTATAGAGTGCCGTCGACGGAGTGAATCAATTTCAATGCTAACTGTTGGAACGCTTAATAAATACTTAATAAAGAATTGAGTAATTCCTGATTGGACACGAAGAGATCTAGATCTTATATATACATGTTCAAGCATTGAAAAAAGAAAAAAGAATAGATGAGAATAAATAGCCAGTTCGAGAACTTTTCGTCTAGTACAATATAAAATGAGTGAGAAGAACGTATCGGCAAGAGAAATGGTGAGAAAATGACTTGCAACTAGCCTTCGCCGATACTGGGTATATATAGTATATTCAATGTCGTTATGGTAGGCGATTTAGTTAGTATATATATATACTAGTATATACATATATATATACGTAGTATATATATTATATATATATAATATATATCTATAATACGGTATTAAGTATATACTATAAGTACTATATATGATATAGGTGTGATATAGTAGATTAAGATAGTCTAAGTATGATAGTATGCTTATAATACTGTAAAACGTACTTAAGCACCTGCGAACGGGACGTTGGATCCAAAAAATTCGCAGGTAGACTCGCTCTAAGAGGAGTAAACCTTCTAGGGGGGGCAGCTGTCCCCCCTGCCCGACGCCCATGTAATATATGTATATATAATATATATATATACATATATATATAATAATTTTATAGTCTATATATATATTATATATTATATAATAGTATATAGTAATATACTATATATATAGTATTATATTATAAGGAAGGCGTATATCGCGCATTTTTTAAGCTTCCGACGCAATGTTGATACATTACAATTCTCTAAGTAAAGACACTTTGTCCGAATATGATC
>JABUQX010009085.1:0-34363 GCA_015478945.1 Trachelipus rathkii
GTTTTCTATTATCATTAATTGATCTATTATATATAATCTATATATTATATATTATATATATAATATAATATATAATTATTAATATATTAATTAAATATATAATATATTATTATCATATATATATAAATATATTATATATATATATAAATATAATATAATAAAATTATATAATATATCTCTCATATATTAATATATATATAATATATATATATATACATATATATAATATATATATATATATAATCCGTATAGTATAATAATATATATATATATATAATAAATATAAATATATAAATATAATATATATAATATATATATATATATATACTATATATATATATTATATAATATAAATTAATTACAATAATAATTATTATATGAATATTAATATATATATTTTAATATATATAATATAATAATATATTATATATATATATATATATATATATATATATATATATATAATATATTATAATATATTATATATTATACTATATATATAATATATATATATATTATATAATATAAATTATTATATATATATATATTTATTTATAATAATATATAATTATATTATATATATTATATATATAATTATTAATATATATATATATATACTATATACTATATATATACTATATATAAAATATATATTATAATATATATATATATGATTAATAATATATATATACATATTAATTATATGTAATATATATATATAATATTAATATATATACTATATATATATATATATTATATATATAAAATATTATATATTCTATATATATATAATATATATTAAATATATAATCTATATATTAAATATATTATATAGGCCTATTAATAATATATATATATATTATATTAATATATTAATATATATATATATATATATATATCCATATAAATCAATTGGAGAAATTAATATATAAAATTATTAAGTAATAATATTAAAAATTATGAAAATACCTCTCAAAGATAACTCCATAACTACCCAAATCTAATTATTTATATTTATTATTTTATTTTTTTTTATTTTTTTTTTTGCCATGATGAATACTTTTTTGATAATATAAAAATCATTCTTGAGATAAACCAACTATATCCATTAGGGTTTCAATGTTATTCATAGTATACGACAGTAGCAATATGATATATTTTTCTGTTAAACTTTTTTATATTTATCTATAATTATTTTCTTGTAATGTACATTGTATTTATATTATTATATATATTATACTCTATATATTTATAATATATATATAATATATTAATATATATTATTATATTAATATATTATATTATTTAAATATATATATATATATATCTATATTATTTTATATTATATTTATATATATATATATATACTATATACTATATAAATTATATAATTTTACTTAAGCAGAAGTGCCTTATCGTTATTATTTTTTAGCTAAATTTTATTGAATATCTATAGATTTTTTTTTTTGTATAAAAAAGGGATGTGTTTTGAAGCTTTATAAATTATTTTGCTTCCCTAATTTTTTTAAAGGAAAAATTCTTTTCTGTTTGCATGACCTGAGAAAAAAACATATATTATAATCACATAATAATAATATATTCAATTATATATAATAATAATAATTTAATACTCATTAATAATATATAATAATATAATAATAATAATATAATAATAATAATTATCAATAATATATGACTCCTTTTTGTAATAATATCTCCTTCCAATATAAAACCAATAATCATAATAGATAAATAATACAATAATTAATAATTAAATAAAATAATTATAATATATATATAAATATGATAACTAATAATGTCATATATATAAGTATATTAAATTATATATTATTAAATTATAATTATATAATTTCAATATAATTATTAATTATAATTATATATATATCTATATATACATAATTATAATTTAATATATAATTTATTTATTATAATAATAATAATTACAATAATACTAAATAATTATAAATAATTAATCATTGATATAATTAATATAATATATTTTAATTTATCCCCAATATTATCATAATATAATATAATAATATAATTCATAATAAATTAATAAAACTTATATATAATATAATAATTTATAATGTTAAACTTTTAGAATTTCGTTAAGAATTAGGCCTTAAATAGATCGTTAAATTATATACTGATTATTCTATATTAATATAAATTATATAACTAATCTAATTATTTTATTTATCAATACTAACAATTAAATAATTATCTCATATAATTTAAATATATATCATCAATTATCTAATAATAAATAATTCATATAAATATATTAATAATCTATTTAAATTATTAATTTACTTATATTTATTCTAAGTTACATATAATAATCTATATAATTAATAATTACAATTAAATATATAATAAATAATTCAATAATTTAATAAATAATAATATTTATCAATAAATAATATACTATATCATAATAATATAATCTCTCATAAATATTCATATAAAATAAATAATAAATGGATCAATAAATAATATATAATAATTAATAATTAAATATAATATAAATATATAATAATAATTAATAATATATTAATTAAATTATAAATAATATAATTAATAAATATAAAATAAATAAATAATATATAATAATAAATAATAATTAATATAATTAATAAAAGTCAGTCAGTGTCTGGAGATATAAAAGAGAAGGCATGTGTCATATCACGAGAACGGTGCCTATACATGTAAAAACAAAATTATATAAATATATTTGGAATCTCAGCTCGGGCAACAAATCCTTTAAGTGTAGGAGGTTTGTAATTTCTTCTAAAATGGGATTACTGCTCTATATGAGCAGGAAATATATTAAAACAAAATTTATAATTGATCTCCCATTTATTAGGGGGCTCGCAGTCAGTACGTGGGGATCAGATGAGGTTGGGACGATCCAGTCCCCCGTTCGTACACCGGGAGGTAATAGCTACCGAAGAGACCCTCGAACTATATCATCTACTCAATGTCCATCTCTTTGCAGTTTATAACTCTCTATTGTATTGCCTTTAGTTAAAAAAATAAAGAATATATTTTTAATCATTCCCTTATACATCTTGGTATCTATACTTAAAACTAAAGTAATTCACGCTATACTCGTAGCCTTACCTATATAAAACAGGTGATAAATATATACATTTTTTTTTTTATAAATACTTTTTTTTTAACTTTGAAATGTCAATAAAAAAACAAAAAAAAAAAAAAAAATAATAAAAAAAAAAAAATAAAAAAAAAAAAAAAAGATAAAGATTCAAAACCTTTCTTTCCATGTATTTCAACTATTAGTATAACACTGTAATTAATTATATAATTATAATATAATATATATTATATATATAATATATATATATAAGTATAATTATATTATATAATCTTTAATATATATATATAATATAAATATTAATATATTATATTCTATATAATATATTAATATTATATATAATATATATAATACTATATATCCTATAATATAAATATTATATTATAATATAAATATATCTCATATATTAATATTAAATATATATATAATTTATATATAATATATATATATATAATATCTATTATAATATAATAATATTAATATTTATATTAATAATATTATAATATATATTAATATATAATTAATATATATTAATATACTATATACTATATATATATTAATATATTATATATTAATATATTATATCATAACTATATAATATAATATGGGAGGCCCGTTCTGAACGAGATACTCCTATGCTTTGTGATTCTGATCGTGAGTTAAAGGGAGGTTCCCCCTATGTAGCAGGCGTGATAGTCGACGTTGATAATATCTCGTTGCGAGAAATATGTATCTCAATTTTTATTGTCATGTGTGTCTATTAACGCTCGAAAAACAGTGTAAAATTTCAAAGTCAGGAGACATTTGCTGTATATTAATAGATAGGTGAGCGGTCATCACTACCTAGAAGGGTCGATACTGAGAATATTGCGCTTACTGTCATTGTTGCGTGAGATTGTGTAAAGAGAAGCACGATTATGACCTAAATTTAAGCGTTATAGTATATATCTTCGAATTGATGTACATTGACGTAATTCATACTTCGCTCTGCGGTAGTACGAATAGTATCTGATACAGCTAGCAGCGAGAAGGCGCGGTCAGCTACACAACTTACATACCTCCCAATTATTTTTCTTATTTTCATTATTTAATTATCATTTATTATTATATTACTTATTTATATATTATTAATTAATTACTTAATATTATTATTATTTTATTTATATTTAAATTAATATATTATATTTATTTCGAAAGTATACGAAATTTCCAAAGGGAATCGAGTATTGATGTTCGTACAAATCAGATTCCTGTGTAAGGAATAAGTTTTCAAGCTCTACACTCGACGCTCCGCCTCGGCTGACAGTATCTCACGGAGTCCATACTATACTAAGTCACTTTCCTAATAGAAATGTTAGAAGTTATCGTATAGAAAGCTGGTTAGAACTGGATAAATAAATTTTTATGTAAGATTGGTTGTATAGATGATCATCGTATTTGAGCACTACTATATTGACGTGAGAAATCGTATTCGTACTCGTATTAATTCTTCTGGACCTTGTAGCCTGAAGGGGGAGCTCCACCCATAAAAAATCTAAATATATATTTTTGAATTTCTATTACCTCATCTAAGCTGGGAATGCAGTAAATATTTTATAGTGTATCCATAAAGAAGTGTGAAATTTTTTTTTTAACTACAACCATATGCTACTACCAGTACCCCATATCGAGCTCTTAAGTATAGGTTACCTTACAATTTTAAACATTTTAAATTTTAGGAGCTATTAACAACCATTCATTTTTCATTATTTTGGTAAAGATGCTGGCTCCGGTAAGCAGACTGTGCGTGTGCTAGAGTAGTTTAAATTTATAATTAATTTTGTTATCAGTTAGATTAGACAAGTCCTCATTTCGGTATTGGTGTTAACCTATTTAAGAGTTAGACTCTACGCTAAAGGAGATGTAAGCCCGTATGTTCAGCACTAAGTGTGTTTTGAAGACTCCTCATTAAAAAGTTAAGTAGCAAGAAGGTATGCGTACAAATCGAAGGCTGCTGAATCGATATGCGTGGGCGCGCCCGCAGTGAACTGCAAGAAACTAGTGCACAATTATCACGAAGTCGCGAAAAAAAACGTGTCCGACAGTGAGTCGCGCGCGCCGCCGCCAGGCGCGGCTGGCTGCGTGTCCGCACTCACGGGGGTGCCGCCGAAGGGGGGTGCGTTTATTGCGGGCACAGAAGCGCAAGAACACATCACACACGGCATGTGTCAGGAAACATGTGGCGAGTCCGGATAACGAACGATAATGACAAGACTGTGTAGTTGTTTGAAACTTGAAAAGTTTGTTATTTCGTGAATAGATGAATAATTACAAAAGTCGACATAGCCGTGACCATCTTAAAGCTAAGTAATTAATTCTCGCTATACAATTATACACATAGGTTACAAATTATCAAGCAGTTCATATTTAAGAGCTTAGACCTCCCAAAAACATAATCTCAATTCTTGTACTTTATCAACATATCATCCAACACGACGTGTTAGAGTTAAACATAGTAATAATTTAACAAAAATTTAGCATAACTAAACCTATCATAGGATAATACCTAATGGGTAAAGCAAACAAAGTAAAGTTTTTAATTCGTAAGTATAAGCTAAACTTTGAACATAACATGCTTAACACCACTCACGGCTGCGAAGTAAACAAGCCAGCTCCCACATCTTTAAACACAAATCGTACCTAAGGGGACAGTAAAACAAGTTTTTATTTTTAAAGCTTTATACATAACCAAAAACTAATCGTTTAACATATGTTGTTTCTTCCTTCAGAAATTTCTTCTAAAGTTTTATTAAAAGAAACTTCACCAACATGGAGCTGTTGAAATGAATACAAGTATAACCACATAAATTAGATCTGATAGGTTGTACAGAAACATAAGGTCCTTACATATTGAACATTATTATATTTTTAAAAACATTTTGCTACATAATGATTACTAAATAAAATCTAATTTGCAGAGAGTCAAGGAAATAAACAACATTATTTTTATCTTTTACACAGCTATCCAATGTCCATCTGCTTGAAACATCCCGGGGCGAAGTGTTGAAGATAAGACAGAATCGGTATCCAATTTCACAGAACAGAGTTTATTTACATGCGAATACGCCTAAAATCTTCTTTCGTTTCCGAGGGCGCTTTTAATATTTCTTCTTCATTCACTTTTAATAATTAAGATTATATTTCGTAATCTGTCAATCTCGATGATTTGAGGATTTCCAGAAACACCAGAACTGAGATTGAGGATTGTCAAACTTTGTCCAAATTTTAGACTTCAATCCTAAAGTTCCTTTTCTTAGGACATTGAGATGATAAGCATTACAAAGCTGAAAGATCAGCAGAGAGATCGTATGCATATAAATTAATGTTTTCAGCATAATTCTTGAGATCAACACCCTTACGTTAATCCGCTGCAAGAAACAGTATGGCAATAAATCGTAAAAGGACGTGAGCATCTGGGGAATTACTGTGGTCATATAGTGAGGTCTGCATAATCACGACCGCTAAGGTTGATCCGATCTCACAATAATTGTAAACTGACCCTAAGTTCCGAAATGAGGTAACATTTAAAGAGGGGGACTTCCATAGTTTCCAGAATAAGCGTCGTGTTCTACAATTTCTATTATTACCTTCTGAGGTAAGCTCGCATTGACGATGTTAGGTATATTAATGCTCGGACTAACCGCCTTGGGTAAAAGTTAAAATTTTTAGTCTCAATTCTCTTGATTTGGATATTTCGTTGTATCGGTCAAAAGAGATTTCTCTATTTCCATATGTTTTAATGGAGATATTTCACTTTACGTACATAAAGATATGAGTCCAGTAATTTAAAGATAGGCTTTGGTGCCCGTAGTTGTTGCTAAAAGAAGCGCAAATTGATGTGTAGATCTAGTTAACCTGGATACGCGTATCCACAGATGGGTGAATAAGTCTTTCCTGAGAGAATCTATCACCGTTTACACGTCCAAATATTCATAGGTGTTATTTTTAGATTTACTAGCATGGGTTCTTGTGGTTCTCCACGATCTTTTCAATTGTAATGAGAACATCAAAATAATCAATAATCAATCTCTTGAAGAAATAGATTTAAAATAAAGTTCAATATAACTTCGATAAGGGCAACTTGCAGCTGATGCTCCTAGAGATGTTTTATTTAAAAACTCAAGTTGATTTAAACACGTATACAGGAAATTTGTTTCGGTGGAATACTATGTGATCGGTTTTGTCCCTGTGAGGATCTGAACCATCTTTGTTCTTACAACTTACGTCTTTAGATATAAAACACATTCGAGGGGTCAAGATATTGATCAGAAGTGCCAGGAATTTGAAATCGAGAGGTAAATCTGTATTTGTGATTGAGTGAACGGGATTAATACTAATAAGTTGGTATTCCTCACATCTAATCTGTGTAGGGTTCAAGAGAAGAGATCAATTCACCTTCTTAAACAGTCTGGGCTGGGAAGGATTGGAGGAAATGCATTCTTGCTGGTACAATCACTCGGACCGTATAATGAGGGAGATATTGGTTTAAAACTTTCTTATATACAAAATAGTTACAGGTTGTCCCTGTTTATATAAAATAATTGCCGTTCATCATCGTTATTAAAGGGCAAACAATCAATACACCTTTTCTTTAGTGGGCCTTTCCTATTCCTCTTTATAGGTTTTTTTCGGCGACCTACACCTTGACGCAGTCATCTTACCTGTAATAAAATCTAACTCATCCTAACATTTCATCAGAAGCTGGCTATCGTCGTTTTAAACTACCAGCTGTTCGAGGAATCGATACCTCCATAATTCTGGAAAGTTATCTATACCTGTCTAGCTGCTTTTTTTAACGAGGTATTTGCCTCCTGATTTAAACAAAAGGGATGGCCTCTGAACAACGATCAAAATCACTAACAATACCCCCTCTGCATTCTTGACCCTCCCTGAAGACTCGTTCTCTTTCCATTATTTTTATCGGAGCTTACTTCTTATATGTACTTTCAATACCACCTGCTGTCCAATTGTGAATGGGTATGCGATTACGCTTTACATCTCTTATATAAATACGAATCGAACTCAGTTGGGTCTTTACTCAAGGGTAAGTAGTGACATTAGGAAACTTTATAACTTCTTTTACCCTTTAGGAAAATGAACTATCTTACAACAAAGAGGCTTTAGTATTCCTACATACTGATCATCTTAAGTCGTATTTTTCGTTTAACATCAATCTTAACATTTGCATTCAGAAGCATCGGCCTAGTTTTCGTTCTTTAAAAAACAGCTGTTTCGAGGATCGATACTCCCCGATAGATATTCCTGGAAAGCTATCTATAACCTGGTCTGTTGCTTTTTTGTAGCTAAGATATTTACCTCCTGATTTAACAAAGGGATGGCCGTCCTGAACAACGAAGCAAAATCCCTAAACCATAACCCCCTCTGCATCTTTGCCGCTGCCTGAAGGACTCGTTCTCTTTCATTATTATTTATCGGAGCTTCCTTCTTATGTATTTACACCTGCTGAATATTGTGAATGGGTATGGATTACCCTTCTATCATCTTATATTTAAATACGAAAATGATCGGACTCAGAGTTGGGTCTTACCAAGGGAAGTATGTGAACTTAAGGAAAACTTATAACTCTTTTACTTTTAGGAAATGAACTACTCTTAACAAGAGGCTTTAGTAATTCCCTACGTACTGATGGTCTATAATATCTGTATACAACATAGGCCATACCAGGATCTTGAAACATTTAGAAAGCATGCATACAAAATGTAATGAACTCTCGGTGTCATTTTTTTGTGACATACTCTTCCATCGTTGGTAAATAACGTATTAGGTCCTTTAGAGATGGTTTGATATTATTTTCTTCATATTGAGAAAACGTGTTTCGATTCATTAAACACCAAGTTGAAGGGGGCGGAAAATTAAATAAACTTTTATCGTTCAGGTTCACAGTTTGAGATTTTTAGGTGATTAACGCACGTTATCTCGTTAACGGATTTATTCAACAAGAAAGAAAGAACTAAATCTTTACATACACTGACTTGCTTCAAATTTTTTGTTTAAGTCTATGACACATCGGTAAGATTTATAGAGAACGCGGTTTATTAAATATCTTTCAACAGACATTTTCTTTGTTGCTTCGTTTGATGAACGCCATATCAGCGTTAATTTTAAATACTCTTTTTAACATACCTTTTCTAAATATCGGTAAACAGCCAATACTGAATCTGGCCGTATTCTCTAATATCGGGTCCGAGATTATTTCACTTAATCCTGGGCTTCATAACATTTCTCACTCTCGAATCAAAAGTTATATAGGGTTCAATTAATTGAGGCTTCTATAGGTCTGATATTCTTTTAGCAGCGCATGTAGATCCATAGAAGCCTGATGAGGGCGCGTTAAATAGAAACTATTTCACTCTCTCCATGTTCCCGAACGTAAACTGAGGATCAGTGTTTCTTAATATCGTTAGTATTTATATAACTGTTAACCTTCACTGGGTAACCTATCCATTTGACAAATAAAGCCTGTTGATACATTCCTTTAGATCTACTATTTTTTGTATAGCATTTTGATATATGATACTCTTGGCTCTTAGGATCAAATTGTATTTTCTGTATTTTTGTTTATAGAATCCTCCTTTTATTTTTTCTCCGTCTAAATCCTCTAGATAGTATAATTTTAACATGTCTTCTCTTGGGAATTCTCTGATAGTATCTACTTTTAAAACCTCTCTCTCGACCATCCAGCTTCATACCCTTCTCTTTACTGAAATTTTCATCAGTCCTGGTTACTCTCACATATCCTACTTTAATTCCTGTGTTATCTTTTATTTTTCCCTTTGGTTGATAGGTACAAAGGTTTTGCTCTTTAACCATTCTATAGGGTATTCTTCAAGTGTTCCTATGATGAGATCGTTATAGAGGTAAGCAAGTCCTGTAGTATATCTATACTATTTAAATGTATTCATCTCGTGAAATCCCTATGCATTCTTTCTTTTATTATGTTTTTGTACTCCTTTCAACTATTGCGGCTTTATTAACTGAAAAATGTGTTGTAATAACCTATGTCATACTCAGTAACTATTTCTTGAAATTCTTTGCCTAAAATTCTGTACCCTTGTCTGTCCATATCATTTTGGGATATCTGTCATCCTTATTCTATAATCTTCTCTGACTGTTGTAGGCAACAGTCATTTCTTCCCTCAGCTTCGATTTCTCTTTGCTGTTTGTATCTGGAATTTCAATCTATGCACAAAAAGAATAATATTTGATAACTTCAATTGTAAAGATTTATATTCTTACAATATGGTCCAGTCTAGTTGCATCGCGCTATCTAAATGTGGAGACTATAGTTTTTCCGTGTAAAGGAATTTTTTTTCGTATCAGGTTTACTGAGGGTAAAACGCATCCTCCCTTCTAAAATATTTTTTTCATTTTTTTATTAATTCTGTGGAAACTTTGAAGCAAACTTTGAAAAACCCCCGTAACTGTATGGCTGTTTTCACATCAATAGTAATTTTCATGACCGCATCTTGGCCTCCATGATTCACAAATGACATTAAATAAAAATTCATTTAACAGATAAAATGTTAAATTTTACTGAAAGGTGATATAAAAATCAGATGTATATATTACAGTATTTTTTATTTTTTTAATTACCTTATAAATATTACTATTTTAAATTACAAGTCTAAAAAAAAAAAAAAAACAAAAAAAAACATAGCAAGTGTATACAGAAAGATAACATAGATATATACATAATTTTTTAAATTACAAATAATACACTTATAATAAAAAAATCCATAATAAATAAATAGATGCTAATCCTTTTGGATAGCTTTGTATGGATTCTTTTTCTTACGGTCCCGTCGCTTGAACGTAATGTTCTTCTACTTATCAGCTTAATCTATCCGATGCAAAAGAAGTACCAGCGGGACTCGCATCTGGTCTAGGAGACAATGGAATATTATACAAGATCCGCTATCTTTGTTTATTCAGGATTAAACTTCTTGGAAAATTAATAATCTGAAGTTCTTGCTTGATCCTGTTCCATCCTGCTACAGGGGCCTTCTTTCATTCACATGAGAGATCAGTAATCAAGTCAAACAATGTCGAAACCAGCCAGGACTTTCCTTCATAATGATTTGCACCGAGTTCATGTCGCAAGTAAATCTGATCTTTTTAAAATATTATATAGAGCTATCCCGTTTTCTTACTCCTCACCGGTAAGCTTTCCTTGAGTATGCTGTTTAAATATCTTCTCTTTTCTCCTCAGTCTTATTATCTGTTAATAGAGCTGCAGCTTAGCCTCCAGGAAAATAAAACTTTTAATCTACTAATTTTTGTAAGCGTTTTGATATAGGATTCCTTTTTTTCATGCATGTTAACATTGAGTTTAATATTTAAGCAGTTCCTTCTCATAATTATTTATTGTTCAAACTTGCGGATCATTAAACTCAGGCTGCTGGTTGAAAATGTGGTGATAAGGATATATCCGAATCTGATGCTTGCTGAAAATGTCTGATTGGTTGTTCGAACTGTTGTTGTGTTGTTCGTTGTTGTTGTTGTTGTTGTTTGTTGTTGTGTTTGTTGTTGTTGTTTGTTGGTTGTTGTTGTTTCGTTGTTGTTGCTGTTGCTGTTTTGTTGTTGTGGTTGTTGTTGTTGGTTGTTGGTTGTTGTTGTTGTTGTTGTTGTGTTGTTGTTGTTGGTTGTTGTTGTTGTTGGTTGTTGTTGTTGTTGTTGTTGTTGTTTGTTGTATTTTGTGGTCTGTGTTATATTTCAACTTCTCATAATCGCTGTAGGGTAAAACGATACCCTCTTCATCATTGAGCAAGCCACTTGGGTATCATAGGGGTTATAACAGAATATATATATAAGGCAATTCTTTACCTTTCTGTAATAGTTCTTTGTTTACCTACTTTCTTACGTTACAAGCAAGTTTTTTAATGATGTTTCTGTGACGGCGTAACTTTACGTTTTGTCTGTTTTAAGGAACATTTCCTTTTATAAGATTTGGCAATACTTCAGCTATACATTGTATAATTTTTTCATCTTCACAGATCAGTTTACGTTTTCAGAGGTTTCAGGTTTTAAATTTTCTCAATAAGACTAAGAATTTAACAACTAGGTACTCATTATTCAGGTATGTATACTGTCTCAATCTGGTTAGTAAGACATTTGTACGCAGTAACACTCTATGCGTGTTCATTGTGTATTTTAATAATAAATAACCATGAGGTATAGATGTAACTTCTTTATATACTTTTAAGAACTCTTTACGTTGAGTAGGGAACATTTGGGTAGCCACAACATTGACCTGACTCATATCCCTTCTTTGTCCAAACAAGATTGATACTGCGGTGTTTAAAGACACATCTCTCATATACTTTTTCTGATGAAAGATATTCTGTGTTATAAAAAATTACGGTGATGTTTAAATGATTGAGTAAACTGTGAAAGTTTCGGCTATAGCCTCATTAAACTTATTCCCATCATATCCACCAAGGATTTATAATTTTATGTCCTGGTAACCACATTGAAGAGCTTTATGTCATATACCTTCGTAAAATCCGATTACATCTTTGTAGTCTTTAAACTTTTCTTGGTAAACACTGTAACACAATATGATTTTAACAGGCTTTTGTTCGAAAATCTCGACCTCTTTTAAAATGCTTAATCAGAAGGTTTTTCCCACCAACATGTTAGGACAGACCATAGCAAGTAGGAGGAGCCCGGAACATAAATTTACGCACGTCCATACTCTTCACCTGATCACTAATGAATAAGAAAAGGTTTGCGTTTATGTTATAAATGGTTTGTTAACTCGTTAGATCAATAGATCAATAGAAGGGTGGTAGGGAGGATGGGGGAGGGGGAGTGGGGAGGGTTGTTTGATTTACTGATTTACTGATTTAGGGTATGTAAAAACATGAATTTTTACAACAACAACAACAACAACACAAAACAACAAAGTGTGGAACTTGGTTAATGTTAGTAGTTTATTCTACGTATGGTGTTGTTAGGTTTGTTTATGTATTATATTCTTAGTTCAGGTCATGTTTTGTTAGCTTTATTATGTAAAACAATGTTACGTTAGCATATATCTGTTGGTTAGTATATAAAGAACTTATTTTTGTACTATGTTATTATTGTTGTTGTTGTTGTTGTTGTTGTTGTTGTTGTTGTTGTTGTTTGTTAGTTATTTGATCTGTCTATTTAAATATACCCTTTTGAACTGATATGGTTCATTCGTACGTCGTATTCTTGTTTACTTTCTTCTGATTGGTTGAAAGAAAGAATCTCATTACCTTTTAGATCTGTTTATACATACGAATTTCGTCAGTAAGACATTTTTCGCTGTGCTGATATGATGGCCTCTCGTTCTGCTCCTACGGATGTCCTCTTACGAGGACCTTGCGTATACGCACGATGGTGTCATTTACATTTTTTCGTACGAATGGGGCATATATTAACCTGTTATTCCAATTGGAGGTGCAAGTAATAGACCTTAAATCATATCGGTTGAAGAATTCTCAAGATTATCGACAGCCTTGAAGCTTGGATAAAGGCTGAGTATGTGTCATCTGTGGCATCGTCTCTTGATGAAATCAGAGGTGACAGCTTGAGAGGCAATATATAATAGAAAAGGTAAGAAAATTTTGTTGCTTTCACTGCATCTGATATGTTAAAGTATTGGATGTATGCACTATTGGAAACCCATCGATGGTGCGACCTTATGGCGTACGTGTATAGGTTTCACTGTTCATCATCTGCAAATATAAAAGCTTTGGTTAACATGAAAACGACTTAAAGTCTCATCTTAAAGTTGTCTGCCATACCTCGGAGACCTTAATTTCATTATAAGCTCATGGTGTAATCTAGAGTATTTTTACACCGAACATGTGGCTTATTCCCCGTAATAATGCAGGTATACAGAATGCTTATAATATCAGACAGGATACGTTTTTACTTCTCTCCCTGGTCGTGGCGAGTGAGGTTGCTGTTGAACCGAATAGCGAAAATGGTTTAGTGCTGTAGGTTGTTTTTGCTTACAAATCCTGTCGGATGGGTGTTGAATCTCTGGAGAAACCTATAGAACTTGCTCAATTTATACAGAATCCTATTCTCCCTGATTAGAGGGATTAAATATATTTAAAATAAAAACTTTATGTTTGAATGTATTTATTTATTTAATGTTTCTTTTATTGGAAATTATATGTTTACACCTGAAAACTTGTTTTAATTGTCCCCTTATGTACGCTTTTGTTGTTTAAGATGTGGGGCTGGCTGTTTATTCGTGTAGCTTGTGTGTTAGTATGTTATGTTCAGTAGTTTAGGCTTTAACAGAGAATAAAAACTTACTTTTTTTTGTTTTTACCATTAGGTTAAAAAAATAGTTACCGAAAGCTCATGCCTTTAATTTTTTGTTAATATTCTATGTTACTTAATTAATTGTCGTGTTGAGATAATGTTTGATAAAGTACGATTGGATTATGTTTTTGGGGGTGTCTTGTTGCTTTATTTTACTGTTGATAAGTTTTGGACTTTGTTAATGTTAGCTGTTAACTCGGGCCAAGGTATGTCAGGCTTGTCGTATATTAAAAAAAACATTAAGTGGAAACAGAACACGTTTGCATTCTCGTAACGGATCGCACACATGCGGACGCGAGGGGGGCGCTCGCACGCGCCCCTTCGGTCGTGTTCGCGCTGGTCGGGCACGCCGGCAGCGCGCCTGCGGGCGGCGCAATCGCGACGTTTCGGCGACGATTGCACTGGCTTGCGCTTCTGCGGGAGCGCCCACGCATGATCAGGAGCCTGTTGACGCTACCTTCTTGGCTCATGAGGGAGTCTCAAACCCCTATCGAACTCACATCTTAGAAAACCATGATATTTAACACAAGTTGTATTATTATACCAAATTATATTACATACCATGCCACCGCCGCACGGAGAGCACTCGGTGCCATGGTCAACTGCAAACTACTATAGATTCAGACTCCTTTTTCCTACTTTAACACTATAAAAATATCCAACATTATGGATAATTTAATTTTTTTTAGGGGGTGGGCTCCCCTTAGAGGGATCCGAGGGATACGTATTCGTCTAGATAAGGATTACGTCATCATCTAACAACCTACCAAATTTTAACCCAATACGATACTCTACATCTATAGATTTATAATTGGACTCAGTGGCTGAAGCCGGAGCCGGAGCTGGATGCGAAAAAAACGATTCTTACAGGAATCGTTTTGCGACTCAGATACGATTCCTTTGGAGATCGAATCTCGTCAATAATAATATTATAAAATAAGAATATTAATAATAAAAATAATATAATATGGGGAGGTGGGTGTGCGGCGCGCTCTCGCGCGCTGACGTAATCTCGTCTGCGACGAGATAGTCATCACACTGACTCTAAGCTATTTTAGGCCTAATTTCTCTCTCGATCCCCGAACAAGCGTAAGCGCATATCGTATCGACTCTCGGGCGACCCCTCTATATACATCCACAGACTTGAAATTTAACACTGTTTCGAGATAACACATATATAGTTATATTCCAAGTTTCAGACTATACCTCTTATACTTTTTTGAGAAAAAGGTGGATCGCAGACTGTTCCATCACTACTATATAATAGTATATATATATATATTATATATATATATATATATATTATATATATATATATATATATATATATATATAGAGCATATATTTTATTTTTTTTATAATATATATATATATATATAATATAATATATATATATATAATATATATAACATTTATATAATTATTATTATATATAAATATATATATATATTATATATTTCTAGCTTTCAACCTATGTATAAAGTAACCATTATTATTAAAAGTAACATATATATATATATAATACTATATATACAGAAAGGTCATTTATTTCTTTCAGACTTTATAAGCTTATAAGCACAGTAGTTTGAAGCATATCACAAGAACATGTTTACGCATTTTCATATGAAGGCAATGTTTCAAACTTCCTTGCCCATCATCAGCTATAAAATGAAGAATTTTTAATAATAAAATGTATTTATTATAAAGATAAAATAATTAAAACAGCAAATTATGTATACATAAAAATGCGCAAATTTATTAAAAATAAAAATTAAATTTCAATTTTAAATCAACTCAGAAATTGATAATGATTTATATCTCTTTCTGACTTAAAGAGAGACTAATGTAATCAGTATGAAAAATTATATATCAGTACAAATAAATTATTGAAGGCGGAGTAACCAAATATTTAAAAATTTATAGTTAGTTGATTGATGTATAGTGAAAATAATAATTTAAGAATAGATACCTAAAGCCTAGGTTAATTAAGTAATGTTTAATTGTGTGGATGAGATGTTACTGTTTAGAGTCGGCTTATATTTATCGTTAAAAAATATTGTTTTTAAAACTCAACTCTTGGTTTTAAAATATTACTTTAAAATATTGGATTTAAAATAGTCAGGTGAGATTTCTTCTTTTAGAAATAATTGTTTGAAATAATTCAGGTAATTGCAGTATTTAGTGGAATAAAAAACTTTTAGCAACAGTTATTATGAGACACTTGTGTAGATCGCTTAATCAAACTCTATGGTGCAATATATTCGAGGACGCTTTTATTCATGCGAAACTTTCACTTTGAGATAATAAAAGTTCGCGTTGAAAGATCTCATATAAATTTTATTGTCAATGCTAGTTAATATAAGTAGTTATTCTTTACAGATATATGAAATGCCCTTCAGTATCAAAAATGGTAATCAAAAGAGTTTGTTTCTGAATCAGCAAAATCGTTCTGAATCAGCAAAATCATGCAGCTAATGGTGTATGCTAAAGATTCATATGTAAGAGCGAATCATGTTGATCGTATTAAAGATGGAAAATAGATAGAGATTACTTTAACCTTGAAATAAAACTTATATTGCAATATGTTATTATAATTGTCTTTTTTTCTCTTAAACGGCTATTAGTAAGATTTTAAGTGTTTACTAAAATTTACTCTTATGCTTATTACTTCATATACTGTATGTAAAAATAACTCAGTTTCATCTCTTCTCTCTTCTCTTCTCTCCTCTCTCATACTCTCATTCGTCACTTTCTTTCTTTCCCCAGTCGAATTGTTGCTCACTTTTCTTTATTTATCGCTATTTACAGACAATGTTCTTCAGAACTCTAGACTCATACCTACTTATTCGAGAAGAACTCGTGCGACAATTTTTTTCACAAACCTCATACACACCAATTCACCTTATGCTCAATTCATTATGTACTTTACTGGTAAACGTCTGGAAATTTCTTTATTTTATTTTTTAATTAATTTGATTTAACAATTTCATAAAAACGCCGAGTCTTGGGCATGTCGGGCATTAAATGCCTGATTGGGAACATCCTCAACTTGCTCGAAACTGGAAAGAGCCATTGCTCATGCCCAACATACCATAAGGATAGATATTATACTAATATACTATAATACGATGTCATAACGAAATCTACTCATATATTAGTGATCTCACGTATTTATATTCTTAATTTTTTAAAATTTCAGAAATAGCCATATATGAAGTTAGGGAGAGTGGGTTGATAATCATACAGATAATATAGTAATAGTAGAAAAACACAATTATATATAGGTATATATATTTTACTTTACAGTATAATGCTTTGACGTTGTGTGCTTATAAGTCGGTGGGTACATTGTCAATAAAGGCGAAGGGATATAGGGAACAGATAAGGCCAATGCTATTTAATATACTATATTATATTATATATATATATATAAAATAATTATATATATATATATTGGTAAAATAATATAGTTACTTCAAAAATATATAATCTAGAAGTATTGTCAAATATGGGTTATATACGTATATATATAATACTTATATATTATATTTATAGTTTTAGTATATATTTAAAGTGAAAAACACTAATAGCAATAAAGAAGACTTCTCTCAAACATAAGTTGGCCAGTATGTCAATGAAAAGGTCCACTGAAATCGGTTCACTAACTCATAGCCTCATTTTGTAAGTGGTGGAAAGCTACTGGTAATGTACAATTAATTTCTTGCTGTTTTTTTTTTAAGCTAAACAACTCACCGGCATTGATCCTAATTCAAGGAGAAATCCCTAAGAGTGTTTGTAGGATTGTATCGGGTTGAATCCTTCGAGTTTTTATAGTGAATGTTAACTTCTGTTTGGCCACAGTAAAAAGCCATTAGTTGTATTGTTCTATTCTGAACTCCTTTGCCTTTGAGGGTTGCATGTTAAAAAAACAAGTGGTGATTTGTCTCTTTTTTTGTGCCCAAATCTTCTCGATAACGGTCGAGTTAAAGGTGAATTTGCCGACATGTACTGCGATATCGCTGCGTTTGTAATGTACGGTCTCTTCTAATGGTGAAGGGCCAACACAAGTAATGTTTGAAGACTTTAAATTGTTAAATATTTATAATATAAGCAAATGTCGGTCTAAAGTCTGAGTTTAGAGAGTCGAACAGAGAAATGATGAGACTGGGTGGAAAGACTTTCTAACTGGGAAAGGTATTCGATTGGAAACTTCAGAAGAGCACTGTGCTTTGTAATAGCAATAGCATGACTACCGTGGCTCACGGTAGAGCGACAGAGTCGCATGGCAAGGCGTGGGTTCGATCCTAGGTAGAAATTACCTAGAGAAGGTTCCCCCTCCTTGAACAGGGCTATGCCCGTGAGGTGTGAACTTTTTTTAAAAAAAAAATAATAAAAAAAAAATAAAGAAAAAGAGATATTCGAGAAATATTTGAGGTTAATTTACACTAAGATCACCCCCTAGCATGAGTTAATTACAATTGGATGTGACGTCTTTCAAAATGTCACTAGAAAGATAATAAGGATTGGAGACGTCGGTGCATATAATAGCGATAGATAATTGAAAACGGCGAGAAGATCATCTTAGGCAAATCTGAAAATGGTTGGGAGAAAGGACAGAACCATGGCCAGGACAAAACTCACTCACACTAGATTCTGAAGATGGTCATCTAATAACAGGAAATCAGATCGAGAGAGAGAGATGGCCACAAAGAGAATGATTGCTATAAAGAAAGGGAAGTTTAGAAATCAAACTCTATCGAAGACTTTAGCTATGTCTAGCTCCAAAACGAAAGACTCACCGAAATTTCAAAGAACAGAGAAGCAAGAGTCAAGAAGAAATGGAATTCAGATGCGCTCTAGTTTTAAAGAAGGAGAGCACCGAGTTGATAGTCATGTACTGGCAAGCGGAGATAGTATGATTAGATAGATTTAAAATGTATGAGTGAATTTTGTCCCAATACGAACAGGATTCAATTTAAGAAAAATGCTAGAGAGTAATAAAACGTATTATGGTAGGATGTATTGAGTGGTTGACGGGCCCAGAGGTCCTCTTTTTTCGGACTACACGGTCGAATGTTAGCGCTAAGCTTCCAAGTGATGGAAAAGGTGAAGGGTAATAAAGTATATAAGAGACGAAAACGAAGTGTTACTAAGATATGTTTAAACTCAATGAAAACATCGTGATTTTAAAAGGTGCAGAAAATAAGATTTTGGAAAGAGAATTTATCAGTTTGACATAATTTGAGTTGGTGTGGGGAAAATTCAGGAAAGAAAGAGAAAAAAAGCTCTCAAGAATTAGTTTACAAAGATTGGCAATAGACGATATAGATTTCAGCACCAACTTCTAGACAGGCACGCGCTCTAAGAACTGCGTGCCATCGAAAGACACTTGAGTAAGGAAAAATGAAAGAGACAAAGAGGAGCCGACTTCTTTTTCAAATTTCCAGATAGAGCATAAGTAAAATAAGAGAAGAGAATATATTGCGATTAGTATCTACGGAAAATAGAGTTCTGGGCGTTTCATTAGGATTTAATATTATTTCCATACGATTTCGGAGGAATTGAATGAAACATGAATTCTTGGATCCGTTGAACCAATATTTCTCGGAGATCTCAAATGTGAACGCAAGTTAACATATAAGAACATTAACAGAGTTAGACGATTGTGTACGAGTTTTATTTGAATTAATATCAGGAATTTGTAATAAGAATTGTTTGATAAAAGAGGCAATACTCTCATATTTTTGTGTTCTGGGCATTCTGAGAGAGAACTTTCCGCAGTACTCACTACATTTCAACTGGCCACGAGAATTCTGTCACGAATACTTCTATCATTACGATTACGAACGTGCCAAACAGTTTTCTCTCACGTTAAGCGAGAGTCTTTTTGGGGGTGATTTGAAGAGATTAGAACAGGATTTCAGATTCAGATTCAAATTCAAGATTAGATTCAGATTCAGAGATTGAAAGCTGAACGGGAGGAACCCGCAGAGGCAGCAAGTGATCGAAGGAACTCAAAAAAAAAGAAATAGGCATAAGGATATCTCAGAAGGCAAGAAACGTTGATTCAGGACACCAACCCCAGCAGGCAGAAAGGTGATTTAGCACGTATAAAATGAGGAAAGATTATAAAATTGGAAAAAGGTCGGGTTGGATTTACTGTGTGCCAAGGAGAACCTGAATACGTAGATTAGTTTGGAGCTATGACTATTTGCTCGAGGTCTGCTCTTAGGAGGTGAGATTGAATGGACAGTCATGTTTCAGCAGCTCTATAGGTAGAACAATGAATAATGAAAGCCCATTGTACTAGTTGGGTAACACCTGTTAAATACTACAAAAAGTATTGGATGCGATTCGGGTGCGAGAGAAAGGAGAGATGAGAAGAGTAGAGAGAGAGAGAGAGAGAGCAGAGAGAGGGGGAGAGGAGAATGAGGAGGAGAGAAGAGAGAGAGAGTAGGTAGCACCGCAGAGAGAGAGAGAGAGAACGAGAGAGAGTAGAGAAACGCACGACGAGTCCGAAGGTTAAGGAGAGAAGAGTATGGAGAGAGAATGTATTTCATTGTAGGGATTTAATAAGGATAATCGAACGCACACTTCCAAATCCGAATTCCTTTCTACTTAGGCTTCTGTTGGTCTCTTGATTCCTCTCCAGAGCCTTCGGGCTTGCCCACTCGGTCTTCGTGCCCGTACCGCCTAGGCAACAGCATAATCCAGCCACTCTTAACCCTATTACTAGGCACTATACATATTATTTTACTGAATATAATTATACTATATATATATTATATATATATAGTATATTATATATTATATCATATTATATATATATTTTATTAATGTAAGAATATTTTAATTTATCTTATATTTGTGCTTTGATGAACACATTTCGGCAACTTAATTTCTTTGCCCTGCATCTAGATAGTGAGCCAGGACCTCAAAATAGAGTTGATTATTAACCCATTCGTGGTCTTCCTGTGGGCGTGGTGGTCGTGTACATAAACTCAAGAATATTATATATATAATAATATATATATATATTAAAGCATAATATACATTTGGAAACATGTTTGCATACGATATAATAGATATTATATATAGAACTATATATAGTACTATAATATCATATAATATATTTGATTATTATATAAGTTATATATAGTATATATTATATATATATATATTATAATATATAATTTATTATATATATATTATATATATATCTTATATATGTATTGTATTAGTATATTTATATATATTATAGTATATAATATCATATATATTATTATATATATTAATATTATATTAATTATAGTATATTATTATATACTTACAGATTATATATATATCTATATATAATTTTATATATATATACTATATAATATTTGTCAGTAATCGCACGATCTCTGGGCGAACATTATAAGACCGCCGCGCTCGCGGCCGCGCTTTGCTCTTCTTTTATACACCATGATTAGGAATTAGAGTAAAAGATGTTTTAGAATTTTATCTAGATGAAATTGAAGGAAATGAAGATAAATTTCAATCTTACAAATGTTGACATTTTTTAAATAAATGTTAAAGCCTCTTACACGTCCTGGATAGTATCCTTATTCATAGGAAAGAGTATTGGCTAAAGAACCTCTTTGCTTCGTCGCCATTTGTTATTCAGAAGTTAACATTCTTTTAATGTGGAAAATTACATCATATCACACTGCCTGCATTAAGCTATTCAACATTTGAAGAAACTATCTAAAAAATCAGCCTTTACAGCTTCTGTCTCCAATGTATAGATTGTATATATTAATTCTCAAACGCTAGGAGCATTTTGAATACTCTTCACATAAATGATGGGGGTTTAAAGAATGAAGATGCAATTAAACTAGAAGCTAGAAATCTTTGGTTTTGTGGGAATTATGCACCTTTTCTACATTGCTCGAACTTACTTAGATCCCGTTATAAGGGCAGTTTGTAACATATTAAACTTTAACATTCGTTACTCTGTGTTAGCGATTGAACTTCAATTGGTGCCAAAAGTCTTTTAATGCTGCCCATTATAAATGGGTAAGAATATCGAAATCTACAGAACCAACACTTATACAGTAATATAAGATTCATCCCTCAGCTGGACAGGTTTTTTACAGTCCTGTAGTGTGAGAACACGCGCCGCATTTACAAGAGATGTAGTGATGATTGGAGAATCAAACGCCAAAACGATTAGATTCAAGATATGATAATCAGTTGTTGCGAACGTTAAGCAGAAAATGTTCCTCGCGCTTGTAATTGCAAGGAAATCTTGCCTGTTAACACTTTGTTTCAAGTTCGAAGTTTCTAGCATGGCTGGCTGTTATTGATGAAAACGAGATAGATCTCCAGCAGGAAAATTGGTGTTCTTCTCGAGCCAACTTTCTATATTTATATTTCAATATAGTTTTCTCTAAGATGAATAATGTAAAATCTCTTTCATTTAGGGCGAAGGTTGGGGAAAGTTGGGGGTGGGCATTTCATTGGGGTTCTAGCTGCTCACCTGATCAAACCATTTCAGCTTCACAAAACTCGAATATATATATCTTAGAAGACCTCCCTATTTCAAAACAGTCAAACAACTCTCCCACTGAGTTTCCACCATTGGTTGCAAACAGAACATTACATACCTCTCCTCCTGATATAGTACCATCAGAGATGAGACCTATGAGGAGGTCCCTTCCAGCGAGGTTAAGTATTAGTTCCCACGGTAATACTTCTGCTCCATTTGCTACACTTCCTCCAAAGAGTTCTCGGCAGCGACTTACACCATTGAATAACCCTAATAAGAAATTTTCTTTACCATAAGTCTTGTAAAGAAATTATATATCTATTACTGTGGGAGGGAGAGAGAGCATCAAATGTAATTCTGACTTATTGATTTATTTTGAGATAATAAAATCATTTTATATTTATATGCTAATGTACTATATTACAAATGGTTATATATGTGTGTATTAATTCCAAATTTACACGGAAACTCATTTTAATTATATGTAACAAAAGCCATTTGTGGCTTGTGGATAGAGTTTACAGCACAGTTGCAGATAACAACTCTTTAACTCTATTAATTCGTACTTCAAAAATTTTTATACAGGACATAAATCTATTTCCGATTTAAATATTTTCTCGTAGAAATCCCAAAACCGTTCAGAAGTTTATTTCCATTTTGAAAATTGGTAAAGAAATTTTCAAATTATAATTGAGACTATTATATTTGTGAGATGTTTTTCTTTTTTGAAACTTAATGTTAACTATTTTAACTTTTAAATTTGAAGTTTGTCAACGTAAGCTGTTCTTTCTGAGGAGAATAGGCTATAGCTTTATTTGATCTGATAATTTGCATTCAGACTTCATTACGTGTCACTGGGGGAAGGAGTGTATTATGATCTACTTTCTTATTAGGTCTCTTTAGTAAATTTTTATGGAAGTTTTTTACCCACTT
This sequence comes from Trachelipus rathkii, assembly GCA_015478945.1. Classification (NCBI taxonomy): domain Eukaryota; kingdom Metazoa; phylum Arthropoda; class Malacostraca; order Isopoda; family Trachelipodidae; genus Trachelipus; species Trachelipus rathkii. Next base: position 23,967 of record JABUQX010009085.1, read on the forward strand.
ATGTTAAAAAACAGGATCTTTAGAGATGTAATCATATGACTTTCGATTAATTTCCGTGTTTATTTCTGTTTTTTAAGGACAAATTTGCCTGTTCATGGTCTTTTGTAGGCAGCATTGTGGTTGTTAATCATTTCTTGCTTAACATTTTGCTTTATGCTTGGTATATGATAATGAGATATATTAGGTAGTTTAAAAATTAAAGTAGTTATTTAACAGAGTCCTTAGTTTGAGTTTTAGGTAATTTCTCTTAGTAGAAAACTTGAAACTAATTTTATTTACATACATAAACAGTCAATCTATAGTATATGTTATAAGCTATGTTATGTTTTGTTAAGTCCCAAATTGTAGTTTGTTTTTAGAGCCTGTTACGTCGAAGCTCATTTCTAATAAAAGCAAATGTAAAGATAATTATTATCTGTTTTCCAAATTCTGATTCCATATGTAATGCTTCATTTTGGTTATTAAATTTTTATATTTTTTCATAAGTTTTTATTTTTTTACAGAATTATAATTGTAACATTTAATTATACTAAGAGTCATTGTTTGTTGGAATGAAGGATATAGGTATGTGACTTTGGTTGCGTTTTTCTATATTTAATAAATTTCTTTATTTCGGTCTTTGTTAAATTAACGTGTTAAAAATACTGTAAATAGATGTTATATAGGGATTAAAAATTTACGGTAAATACTCTGGCTCTTACGAGGTCAAAATAAATTTAACCCTCTAGATTCATAACTCAGAATATAATTCGAATTGCTTATTTACAACTTAACTAAAATAGAAAAAAATCTTCTTAATTATAATTATTAGTAATAGTTATAATTGAGCAAAAATTAATCCAAATCAAGTAAGGTTCTGATTTAGGTATTTGTTTACAAAAACTGTATACGAGGATATGATCATATAATCATATTAAGAATAATTATATATATAAATTATTGTTAATAGATTTATTGTTAAAGTTTAATATTGAATTCTCTATTATATTGTAGTGATTAGAATCTTAGATTGTGGCGCATATTTACCCGCATGCGTTATGCAGTTTATGAAATGTTTAAGTATTAAACATTTTTAATAATTATAATTTTCATCTAAAAATTTTCCAATTTTTTTTTTAATTATTAAGGCAAATAAACTTTTCACTCGATGAATCACTTTGAATGAAAAAATTATTATACTTTTACGGTTTGATAAAACTGTAGATTCTCAAATAAGAAAAAGTGTTTCCAAAACCAAAACGACGAATATGACGATTGTTCAAATGTCAACAGTTTGTAAAGTAAAAGAATTTTTAACATTTTTGAAATATAGTCAAGAATTTTTTTTCATTTGTGATATCTATTTATCTACTACCTAAATTTTTCTTGATTTTCACGATAACTAATTTATATTTACCATTAATATTTTCTGGTTACTCATGTAATAAGTAAGTGAAAAATATAGTAACTTACAGGAAGTTATGCTTGCACGAAGGTCTACTTGTCGCTGGAGTGATGTATAATAGAACGTTTAAAGGACATATTAAGTACTTTTAATGAATGGTATATAGAGAATTATTTTATATGTGTATATGAAAGAGTCAGGAAAGGTCACGCACAATCAACTTTGAAATGTAATGTAGGTTATTTTAATAAAATGAATATTTAAATAAAAATACTTAAGTAAATACATAATATTTAAGAGAGTTAATTATGAGAGAATACGTAAAACTACAGATTTTTACCTGAGCAATAGGATCGTAAATAGAAACATTATAAATAGCATAAGTGTGCAGTTACAATACTGCATATCAAAACTTGTTATAAAATGAACGCAACAGATTATGATAGTAATCTGTTTTAGGCCCCTAAATATTGGAAGCCCGGTGTTAACAGAGAGATTACTCGGGGAATACTAATGAATATTAATATTGTTTGTTTCATAACTTACTGGAGCTATTAGGTTAGGATGACCTAGTGGGGGGATAATCTTTTTCCTGTAAATTTAGAAGTATTCTTTTTGTCCAACATATCAATATCAATTACCTCTTTAATATGACTCAAATTATTAATTGAACGTCATATATTTTACAATTTTTATATATCATATTTTTTTATACAGTTGCCGCAATAAAATTTTACTGAAATATTGAAATAGGAAATAAAGACTTTCATTTTTACTTTTAACTTCACATTAGATGTTGTTTTAACATCTTTTAAAATTTTAAAGATATACTTTTTTTTTACTTTTCCTTTTTATTTATAAAACAATCTGGAATTCTAACTTTAAAATTACGCTCTAAAACCTACATCTAATGTAAAATTACCGGTATATTCTAAATTTTACTTTATTATTACAGAGGCCGCAAGTTTATCTCTCTCATAAACTGCCTTTGTTTAAGGGCAGCTTTTCTCTGTGGTCTTATTATGCTTGATTGACATTATTAATTATTAGTATAATTATAGAGCGGGAACAGTGATATGATAATGACTGGTAGCTGTCAATCCCTGTAAGGTGTTGAATAGGTAAGCAGTATTACGATATTACTTAAACGAAAACTCCCTGTATTGTAATTATAGGGGGTAAAGGGTTATGATGGAATGTAAGCATACTGTCACCAAAATCGGTTTTTAATTTTAATGGGATACTGAGGTTATTAATCCATGACGTAGCTATTGAAGAATGCCAACACTCTGCCGCAAATTCCAAATGGCGTGGTTTATTGCTGTTCCTTTATCAAACGAACGACAGATCTCAAACCAGATACCAGTTATGTACTTTTCCTATCCAAAGAGTACGACCCAGAGGCGAAAGATAGCGTGAAAGTCAGTCGTCTAGACGCTCCCGAGAGAACTCTTTAGGGGATACGTCCTCATTAACCACAAAGGATGCTTGACTTTCATAGAGTTGCATTTTGCTTTAAGAAGTGAGGTGGTAGAATTCAAGATAGCTGCCATAGTCAGAGCTGGATTGCGTATTGGTAGAAAATGATGTTGTTTAAATATTAAATTTGATTGAACATTCTTTTTAAAAAAACAAGATTGGCGGTTTATCGTACCTCCAAACTCAGAGGTACATGATTAATAAAGGAGAGTTTAGTATGAGCAGTACGTGCTGGTAAATTAGAAGTGGTATTTCTAAGGTCAGAAAGAAAGTGGTGAAGGAAAGTTTCAGCTAGGATTACATATTACTTTTTCCCCCACAAGTTTAGTTCAGAACAACTGTGTTTTTCATTAACCTTTATATTTAGAACGACTTGTCAAGTAAGGTATCAGCTTTAGCGCATGGAGGAAGAGAGGTATAATGAGTTACATGTTTTTAGATTTGATTGTTTCTATCAAACTCTCTGAGAAACAATATGGGTATTAGGACTCTGGTCTAGTTATAGGATTTGTAAAATAAAATTAAATGCATTGTACTTATATGTACGATGGTATACTAAATTTTTAAGTTATACAAGAACATCGGTTGATGTAAAAGAAAATACAAGATTGTTCCTGGAAGTAACAGTTCTAAGTTGTACGCTCTGTGAGTGTTTAAGCATAGGTGAAAATTAAGATGTCAAGTTTATCTCTAACTGATGTTGAGGTGTTTTGTTTATTGACATTAGATATAATGCAGGATAGGTAGAAAGATCAAATACATTGTGGTTTATTAAGTGTTTATGAAGGATTCAACTTAGTGAAATGACGTTAGTAGAGAGGGGGATATAGGCTAGTGAAAAAACGTGGAGCTACAGCTAGTAAAAGAAGGCTTGTATTCTTGCTAAGTGTAGATGCAGATTCTAAGAGAACGAATACTATAATAAAGCTAGCTCTAACATCGATCTTAGGTAGAGTAATAACCACAAAACAACTTATGGAGGATTTAGATGACGGATATTAAGTAAAGAAATTATAGACATAGTAGAATACAGGAAAAAGTATATGAGCGAGTCCAAATTAGGTATCATAGCGGTATGTTAGGATATAATGTGATATCAGACCTTATACTGGGATATTTGATATAAATATAAGCCAATAGTAAACATGATTATCCTTATCACCCATTTATGATAGGATTAGCTGTTCATAGTAATAGAAAAGAGTTATTAATCTCCGCTACTTCTTTAAATAGCGCCTTTTTTCATCATAAAAAGATTTAAGTTCCAAACGTACAGAGGAAGGAATAATATAAAATTTTTGAAAGAAACTAAAATGATCATTCTTGTTAATTAATCAATCAAATCTATGGACATTTTCAGAGCCTCAGATTATGATCACAACAACGTTCAAAGCTTAAATAATACAGAAAATGAGAGCTAATAAGCTGGGTAATGTCACTTTAATAGACAAATTTAATTAGTTGTAAACTAAAGTTACAGATAATTATAAATAGACAATTATAAACATAATCTACATTTCGTAAGAAGAGTAAGTACTGCTATAATTACATAATACATGTAACATGAGTCGATATAAAAATAATATAAATATATAGAGATGGCGTATAGTATTCAAGTTGTATAGAGTCAGCATCAAGGAGGGCAATGATAACGTTGGGCAATATGTCTAAATATCAGGATAGTCAGTTAACAAAATACAGGGGCCATGAAATCACACATAGAAAAAAGTTTCTTTATAAGCATTTTTAAGGTAAAAAAAACTTAAATAATCACCAGGATTTTCTGCTGGTTATTTACATATTTATAATAAACATTTAATCTGTTGTACTTCTTACTGATGGAAGTAATTAAGCCATCCATTTCATGTTATCTATATATTTTGTAAAAACTTAGATTTTACTTTAGTTTGTCTGGTTAATAACCAAACTAACTTGTGACACAGCAATATTAATGAATCAAAATAAATATATAATTGTTGCTTCAAAAATATTGGGTATAGCATTTCAAGGCCAAAATAACCCCCATCAGATCCAGGGAAGGGATACTTAACTCCTTAGGCCTATTGGCAGCCCTGAATTGATCGGCAATATATAAAGGACGTTTTGTTAATCATCATCATCCAACTATACAAATCCAAAACACTTTCAGAACTGTTACAAAAAAGATGTAAGCCATACTATTTCCTAAGGAGAGTCTACTGGTATGCTAATGTATCCAGATGTTTCACAGTTATTGCGCATTTATCCATCCTTTCAAGAATCTCTTTAGGCTTTCTCATCCAAGTATTTTTTGGCGCCAAAACTTTGATCTCATCAAACTAATATTACCCTAACCAAATAGGAAAGAGGAAAGTTAAGAGGATTCCGAAAGAGCTTGGAAGTATCTTGCAGCCACATTGAAAGCTTGATTGAAATACTCTCTCAAGATATTCTACTTTATTGAGTTAGCATACAGTCAGTTCACTGACATTGAAAACTCATAATTACGTAAGATCTTGTTACATACAACTATTAATGTCTCTTACAAAGGAGTTCTTTTTCTTCTTGAACTTTACCTGGTCAAAGCATCCGAGTCGTATTCGAGATCTCAAGATTAAAACTCCCTTCTTCATCCTTTTCTTTACATTGAATGATTATCATCATACATTGTATTTCTCTTGCATATGTTGTGAGAATAGTTGTCATTATCACATAGAAGCCTGAGTGATAATATTTCAGTACAGTGCTATAATTGGATAATTTAGAAGCTGATTATTTCATATTATAATGCAGTATAAATGGGGAAGATGTACTCCTCATATATATTTAATGTAAGGTTCCTATAAGCTTCTAGTTGCCCATTGTTAAGCCACAAGAAAAGTGATACCTATTCTGTTCACTTCATCTTTTAAACCTATATCATAAAAATGCTTGTTTTGCATACTTATAAGACAATTTCCCATATTTTAAGTAAGTTAGCTTTTACAATGTGATAATTCATGAGGTCATAACTACTGTAAGCTGCTTCAAGATGGAAGGGTTTTATTACTTTTAAGTGAACATTAAATATATTGGTCTTAGTTTAGTGGTTCCTTGTTTCGTATTGCTTATATTATTAAGGACGATGAGGAATGAATTTTTATTTTGCAAATATCTGAAGAATCATTAAAATTATTTTCTTTTTTCAATTATTCTCTTATCTTATTTAACTACAAAGATTTATTTCTTTATTTTATATAAATTATTTTTGAAGTTAATTTACTTTCTTTAACATTATGCTATATTTAAGATATTTCAAAATTCATTAGGAACTAATTCTATTTTGTCTTCATACAAAGGAAAGCTTACATGATAATGGTTGTCTTTGAAAATCATTTTCCTGATTAAACAATTGAGCTTGACATTTATCTACAGATGTCGAAGTCCTCGTTGTTGATGCATATGATGTCCAGGCTAACAGATTTTCAAGCCGTTGTCAATATTCGAAATCACAGAAAACTGCTCATAGGAATTGAAATAACTTTGGATGTTTCTAAACGCAATAGCTTGATGTATTTAGCCTTGCTGTTATTACATTCCAGAATAATTTTTATGAATTAAATGGCATTAATTGTTTCAACTTTAGACCTGAGTATAAAATTAATTAACTTTTTTATTTTTCTAGGTTTCACCAAGACGACATTATTGCTCGAAAATTATACATATTACTATTGGATAAATTTTATTATTGCCTGATGTAACAATGAACTTGCAAAAGGTACAGTCTGTAAGGATGTTAGTACGTCAATAAGTTTTATACCAATTTTGAATCTTTCTTTAATATAATAATTTAAAAATGAAGGATTAAAATCAACTGCATCAGTAAAAATAAATTAATAGTGCATCATCTTTTCTGATATTTGGATTCCCAAAACTTCTAATTACTATATATTCAACTTCATTATAGAGAAAAGGAATGAAAACGATTCCGATGACAATTTAATGGGGTCGAAATTTAAATGTTTGATGAATTTTTAATTTTGAACAATTGAGTTTTTGCACCTCAATATTCTATATACGGAAGAACTATGATTCTATTTAAGTATTAGCGTTTGTCAGCAGCTTCTCATTCACATTATCACACACTACTTGCAGCTGTTAATATAAAATAACTACGCTATTTTCTTTAAAACTACTAGTATTTATTTGTTAACGATTCTTTATTTCCGATAAAATAAAGCTAAAAACTCTGATGAAAGTTATACAATGATTGGTCGTTTTATTTACCACCTCACTAAAACACCAAATGTTGTTGTTGTGTTTTACATTGCACATTTACCACGGAAACGTCATTTTATTATTATTACCATAACTTGTGCTTGTGATGGTTACCAGCACATGTTCGCAATAACCCAAATCATTTATCTATTATAAGACTCAAATATTATTATACACAGACATAATCTAATTGAATGAGGCCAGAAATAATCTTACAAACCTCTCAACTCTTTTACTTTAATACTAAGGTTTGAAAATTGGCTAAAGAATGCTGTTTTATTGTTTTTTTTATTTTTGAGATGTTTTTTTTTTTTATGAGGAGTTTAAGAAGGTACTTTTACTTTTAAATTTGAGTTTGTTACCTACTGTTTTCTGAGGAAGAACTAGTGCATATTAAAGTTTTATTATATGCCTGATTAATTTTCAAGAACTTCATTAATGTCAGGATAATTATGAATTACTTTTCTTATTATGCAAACAAAAGAAAAATTTAGGAAGCTTTTTACACTAGATATGTGACAACAACAACGAAGCTGGATCTTTGAAGATTGAAAATCCAAATTAAATGGCACCTTTAGATCATAAATATATTTCCTGATTTATTTAATGCTTTTTTTAAGGATTAAAATCTTATCATATTTGGATTCTATATTAGAAGCTATCAAGAGGCAACAAGTCAGTTGATGATCAGTTGTTACATCAATATTGCTATTCAACAAATCTCTATGCTACTTTATAATGCTTCTGGTATTATTGATAAATGAGAAATAATTACTTACATTTAACCGTCAAAAAACTTAAAAGGTACATTAATTTATTTAACAGAGTCATTAAGTTTAGAGTTGTTACCAACTATATTAATTGATTTAAGAAAACTTGAAAACTAATTATTATTTACATCCATAAAAAGTACAAATCATGATAGGATAATTTTACAATTAGCAGTATGATCAATACTGTTTAAAGCTTCTACAAAACTGTCAAATTGTAGGTTCTGTTTTAGCAGCCTGTTTACTTTAATTAATCAATTAAAACCACTAGTCCTAAGGTTTGAAATAAAAATAATATTACACGTCTGGTTTCCAAATCTGTTCATAGTAATGCTTCAATTTAATGGTCTAATTTCTATCATTTTTTTATTCCAATTTCCTTTTATTTTTTATTACCAAAGATTGAATTATTATTATTGTAATTTTAACAAAAATTTAATACTAAAGGTTCATTAGTCCTTCAAGGTACCATTTTATATGCATATAAAGGGTAATACGTGGACTTTAGCGTAATGAAGCTTTTTCTTATAATTATCAAAATTATTCCATATTATTCAAAAATTCTTATATTCAAATATTTAATTTTATAGAATTACTTATATGTTAAATATAGAGGAATTATAAACATTTAAAGGCACAGCTACTCTAGGCCTTCTTAAACGAGCGTGCAAAAAACTAAATTTCAACTCTAGGGTTCATAACTTAAGAGAAACAAAATTCAGAAAAATTGCATTATTTTAAAAAATTTGCATTAGAAGACGCAAACAACAGCCTTTATTAGATATACTAATCATTACTATAAGAAATATTACTATTTAGTTACAAAAAATTATTCCAAGTAAGTAGGTTCAATTGATTAGAGCTATTTGTTTACAAAAAAACATCGCGATAACTGACAAAGAGCTATATTATCGATATAAATCGATAATTTTAGTAATCAATATTATATTAAATTATCCGATTATCGATTATTTGTTACAAGAAAAAAAATAATGAAATCTCCTATTATTTGGCCCATGTGATCTAGCAATCTTACGACTTGCGATTTTATCCTCCGCAATGCGTTATGCACTTTTTTAATTACTTAATTAAAATTGTAAACTAGTTTGCCAAATATAATAGGCATTGTTTATATTAAGGCAAATAAACTTTTCACTCGATGAATCACTTTGATGAAAACAATTAAACTTTTTTAACTTTGATAAAGATCGGTAGAGATCTGAAAAACATTCTCAAGTAATGATTAAAGTTGAGAATTTTTTTAAATATAATTTTCAAATGTCAGAAACAGAGTAGTCGGATCAATTTGATCCTTTTCATTAAATGATAAAAGTTTATTTCACTTGCTGAAACAAGAGAAACTCTTTCGCCACGGCCTATTAATTGTTTTTTTTCCACTATATTTTTATAAAAAACATTAATTTATATTTATTAAATTTTCTGGTTATGATGTCAAGAAAAACTATTTACAGATTAGTTCTGGAGTACCTCCTGTCCCTTGGAAGTGATTTAGGAACGTTATAAGAATTTAAAGTATTTAATAATAATAAGAAACTTTTTTATAATCATTGTTATACTAGGAGACTTGAACTTTTGAAAATGCTTTTTTTACAAATATTAGGATAACTTTATCCTTTTTGAGTACTTAAAATAAAATTACTTTACACTTACCATAACGTTTAATTGACAGAATACACTCAACCATCATCGTTTAACTTTACATAATAAATTGAAACCATGACTGCATACAAATTATTTAAAATAAAAATGAGCAAAACTTATTGTACTGTTTAGGAACACACTAATATTGGATCAGTGTTTTCACAGAGTAAATTACTGAGGAATACTAATGAATGACTTTAATATTGTTCATCATTACTGATCGCTGTATATAGTTACGTGCCCGTGAGTGAGGAATTTTCCTTAAAGTTTAAGCATTATATTGGTTGACATCATTTACTGTGTTATAAATACTGTGGGTAAAAAATTTTTTAAATGAGTCAATTATGACAAATTTTATAACAATTATTTTCATCATTCGGGCAGAGGATTGGCTATAAATTAGTAATGCAACACAATACTTTCATTTTTGACTTTACTTTAAATAGCTGTGTACTTTGCGCTTAGTCAGTCACCTTTTTAACAACATCCATTTCGGCTTTTTCTTTGATTTATAAGAAGTAAAATTTAACTTTAAAATTCCCGAAACCTAAATCTAAAACTTAAATCTAAACTCGAGTTTTACTTTATTCAGTATAAGCTTTTCTACAGGTTATCTCTCATAAACTGCCTTTGTTTAAGGGCAGCTTTTTTCTGAGGTCTTAAGTAATGTAGAATTAGAAACATTATTATTATTTATTTTTTATTGAGAACAGGTCTGTTGCTGTTTTGTCATCGCTGGTACAGGTGTTGTAGGTAAGGTATTACAATTATTACAAAAAATCCTGTATTTAATTTAAGGGGGTAAAGTACCGGTATGGAATTCAAACCTATCTGTCAGCAAACGGTTTTTAATTTTACTGATCTGA
>JABUQX010009086.1:0-5000 GCA_015478945.1 Trachelipus rathkii
AAATCGTAATGTTGTTTACAAGAGTAAGGAAGTTATAAGTAAGCTTTAGCTATGTTAGGCCAGTTATAGAGTATTGTGCACAAGTTTGGGCCCCTTATTTAGAAAAGACATAGGAATGTTGAGAGAGAGAGAGAGAGAGCAACAAGGATGATTTCTGGGTTAGAGGGTAAGAGCTATGAGGAGAGGCCCCCATGGTGCTGATTTCAGCTAGTATGGCTTTTTTGTGAGCCGTGGTGGGTTCTGTACATTGACTTCAAAAAAAAATATATAATATACGTATATTACAGTATATATTATAAATATATAAATATAATAAATATAATATTATATAATTATTATATTATATTATATATATATAACTATAATTATATATATATATAAAATTATATATATATATATTATAGGTCTTTTTTTCGGCTAACCCCACAAGATATACTCGAATTATTTATAATAATTTAATCGATTATTTAGTAAAAACAATTTAATTTATATGTCTTAAATTTAAGAAGGAAATTATTTGACTATTTCTTTTAATATCTCCTCAAATAGGTAATTTCCTTTATTTTTTTTTCTCCACATCTGTTCGTATAAATATGATTGCAACATTAAACGACTAACTTTTTCTTTAGTGTTAATATCTCTTACTAACTTTATTAAAGACATCTTTCATAAATAGCAACTATAGTAAGAATAAATTCACTAATAGACACTGTGAGAAATTAAATTAAACAAATTGATTCTAGATTCTAAACTTCACCAAAAAAAATAAATAAATAAATAAATTATTATTAAATGATCGAATAGAAATGTTATGCAAAATTATATTTTAATATGGAACAATGATATTATAAAATAATCGATATATCGTTGTGGGGGGTTAACCGAAAAGAACTATTATATATATATTATATTAAATAATATATATATATATATTATATTATATATATATATATATATATATATCATATATATATATATATATATATATTAATATTATATATTATTATATATTATATATATATACGGCACAGTTTAATGGCTTGGTCATTTTTCAAATCGATCAAAAATGCCCTATAATTTTTCAGAAATTCCCGGAATATTTCAGATATTACTAAAAAACACTTCTTTCTTCAATTATTTAAAGCACCACATTTTGTTCAACATTTAATTATTTTGTTGTCAATATATATATATATATATATATATATATATATATATATATATATATATAATATATAATATATATATATATATAATATAATAAAGATATATAAGATATATAGATATAACATAAAAGAGAGAGAGAGAGAGAGAGAGAGAGAGAGAGAGAGAGAGAGAACTACATTACCTTCAAGAAAAGCAAATACATATTTGGAATCAGCGTTTAAAGCTTATTACTAGAATGTAAAAAAAAATGGTATCTCGAAAAGTACGACACTTACAGAAAAACAAATTACATATTTGGAATCAGCGATTTTAGGGGGCTCGAGCCGATTGGGGACAGAGGGGGGACGTTTTCCATACCCCATAGGGGAGGGGCGGAGGAACCCCTGCGACACCCAAATACCAATGAGCGGGGGTTCCGGAGACCCTCCCCGGAGGAAATAGTACCCCCCGTCGTCCACCTAGAGGCCGAGAGACCGACCCCGACATCTGATATCGGGGCGGTCTACCCTAGGGTATTCGTTAGTTTTAAATCATAAAATAAATTTACATATAATAAGCTTTCTACGCTGATTACAAATTTGTTTTTCTGTAAGTGTCGTACTTTTCGAGATACAATTTTTTTTTACATTGTGGTATTAAGCTTTAAACGCTGATTCCAAATATGTATTTGGTTGTCTTGTTGGTAATGTAGCTCTCTCTCTCTCTCTCTCTCTCTCTCTCTCTCTCTCTCTCTCTCCCCCCCCTCTCTCCCTCTTTTCTCTCTCTCCCTCAATTTTTCAGAAATAAAACGCCTTAAAGTAAAACAATATAATATACTATATATATATATTATTATATATATATAATATAATAATAATATATATATATAATTATATATAATATATAAAAAATAATTATATATATATATATATATATATATTATATATATATATATAAGATATAGATATCTAATATATAAATATATATATAAATTTTTTGAACTTCACAAATTTCTTGCTGAATTTATTTTATATGTAAATAGAATTTATTTCTTACCGTTATAATCTATATTTCACCGTTAAAATAATTAAAATTTTCATCTTTTTCGCGTAATAAAAAAATGACCAAGGAGTTAGACTTGTACCTATATATAATATATTATATATATATATATATATATATATATATATATATATATATTATATATATATATATATATTATATTTATCATATATATGATATATACTATATATATCTAGAGTACTTCTACAGGGGCTCTGTCCTGTACCCCCGGCCTATGAGTGTTAGATGACTTAGTATTATATATATATATATATATATATATATATTATAATATCTATTTATTATTATATGTTTTTATTTATTTACTGTGATTGTTGTTTTTTTTTTGTTAATTTTTTTTAGTTAGGTTAAATTTATTTTCAGTTTATTTGGTCAGATTAGGTTTAGTAAGGCTAGGTTAGTTTTAATAGGTTAGGACTTAATTTTGATTTTATATTTAATTTTAATACATTTGCAGTATACTGTGCAAAAATTTTGAAAATCGGAGGTGAAGCCCTTTATCTAAATAATTACCAATTTTAACATTTAATATAGAAATGGTAAAAAGTTGCTAAATCTGGTTAAAGGCGTTTTTTACACTTAAATTTAAGTTTATCTTTACTTTTAATACATATGCAGAGTATTGTGCAAAAATTTTGAAATCGGAGAATAGGCCCTTTATCTAAACAATTACCATAATATATATATATATATATATATATATATATATATATATATATATATATATATTATATTAATATATATATATATATATATATATATATATATATATTATATATATATATATATTATATATATATATATATATACTTTATATACCTTATGATCTAAAGTAAATTTTTCATATTAATTTATATTAATTGAAAGTAAATATTATAAGAAATGTAAAAATTTAAGGGAAAAAATGTTTTAATACTAAGTTAGTTTTTTATATGGAAAATAAATCAAATATAATATAAAAAAAAAGCTAGATCATGAGGAATTTGCAGCCGAAATTTTTTTTATTCGTGACGTATTAGGCGTGACGTAATACAAAAATGTTGCAGATGTCACAATATAATTATATAATTATATTATTATATATATATATATATATATATATATAAATATATATATATAATATATTAATAAATTATATATATATATATATATATATAATATATATATTATATAATATATAATGGTATTACAGCCAAAGTAGGGGGCTCGAGCCGACGGGAACATAGGGGGGGAACGTTTCCTTACCGTAGGGGGGGTGGGGACCTCCGCACACCAAATACCAAGAGCGGGGGTTCGGAGACCCTCCCGGAGGGGGGGAAATAGTCCTACCCTGTCATTCAACGGAAGGCCGAGAGACCGACTCCTTTCCATCTTCTGGGTTTACCCTTGGGTAATTTCCTTTAGTTAAAAGGAATACCCAGGGAAAACCGCAAAGAATGGAAAAGAGTTGGGTCTTCGGCCTTCCGGTGAACGACAGGGTAGACTTTTTCCCCCCTCCGGGGAGGGTCTCCGGAACCCTCTTTGGATTGGGCTGTCGCGGGGTTCTCCGCCCTCCCCTAACGGGGTATGGAAACACGTCCCTATGTCCGTCGCTCGAGCCCCTACTTTGGCTGTAATACTTATATATAAGTATATATATATGATATATATATTATTATATAATAATATATATATATATATATAATATTATATATATAATATATATAATATATATAATATATTAATTATTGTGAATCTGGCAACATTTTTAAGTTGTATTACGTCACGCCTCAAGGTCATGAAGGACATTGTCAGATTTTTGATATCTGCTTTTTTTAACATTATCTTTGCCTGATTTTCCATATAAAAAACTAACTTATTATTAAAACATTTTTTCCCTTAAATTTTTACATTTCTTAAGAATATTTACTTTCATTAAATAATAAATTAATATAAAAATTTCAAGTTGTTGTAATATATAAAAGTAACTCTGTTTCATACGTATATATATATATAATAAATATAATATATATATATATATATATATATACTATAATATATATTATATATTATATATTAAATATAATATATATATATATAATAATATATATATATTTATATATATATATATATATTTTATAATATATATATATAATTGTGAACATTTTGACATTTATTAACAGTATCAATAGCAATATACAATTTACGGTAGCCTACCTAAAGGTAGCTTAAAGCTAAAATCAATATTAGCATTTACATTGTAAAATTAGGAAACAATGATTACCTTTCAATAATGTTAGTATCTCTTCAAGATTAAATTTCCTTAAAAATTCTTCCATTCTTTAAAAGTAGGCACTACAATAACATTAACGTTAAAAAAAAAATACGAATTTCGGTAATCGACTATGACACTATGACATTCTACATCAAGACTCAGGAACCAGGAAAATTTGTTATTCAGTAATGCCAACTTGCCAAGGGTTGCCAACATAACATTACGTCATAAAATTTTATTGTGATTATAGTTAGAAAAATAGTTAAGAAAAAAATCAAGAAAAGTCTCCAATGGTAAAACATTGATTCTAAAAAATATAAATGCATATATATAAAAAAAAAAAATAATCAACCAAGAAAAGAGGATTTTTCGGTGTTATGAAAGTGTTCCCTTCCGAACGTTCGATTTCGTCCGCCATCAGAGTAACATAATTAAGTTTTTTAATATTTAGCATTTTTAAAACCAATAACTTATTCTTTATATAATTTCACAGGGTTACTATATGGTACATAATAAC
>JABUQX010009086.1:15000-21236 GCA_015478945.1 Trachelipus rathkii
GGGGGTCTGAAAATCCGCATGAACTTGTAGAACACGGGCGTGATTCCCCAAGGTTAACGTTTTCTGCGCCATATCCAAACCCCAAGTCTATGGACCTTTCTTTTTCGCAGAAGCTACCGTAACAGGGGTCGCCTATCTCGATATGTTAAAACAATGGCTCTTTCCACAATTATTAGAGGATGAAGCAGTAAACTTTATATGGTATCAAGATGGAGCCCCTCCACATTGGAGTCACATAGTGCGAGTGTGGTTGAACGACGTACCCCCAGATCGTTGGATTGGTCGTATGGGTCCAGATGACAGAGCTCTATATCTCTGGCCCCCCGGCCCCCGGTCCTATGGGGATTTATAAAAGATCGTGTCTACGTTCATTACGCCGGATCTGTTAATCAATGTTTGAGAGGAATTGGATTATCGGCTGGATGTGTCCCGTAAAACGAAGGGGCACAAATTAAAAATTTGTAGTAAAAACTCTGTTCAATGACCTTCACTTTGATGTATGATATGCTGTTGATATTCTATATTACGCTGTAATAATAAAGCATTGAAACCAGGGTTGCAGAGTCGGAGTCGGAGTCGCGGAGTCGCGGAGTCGGGGAGCCGGTAGTTTTGAAGAGGGTGGAGTCGGAGTCGGAGTCGGAGTCGGAGTCGGAGTCGGAATCGGTAATTTTCAAGAGGTCGGAGTCGGAGTCGGAGTCGGTAACTTTCAAGATAGTAGAGTTGGAGTCGGAAAATTTTAAACTGACAAAGTTATAACTGCTGACTCTGTGAATGACTTCAATCACTTTCATGCAAGTTTATTGACTTTCGACTTCTACATCACAAAATGCAATTGCAAACTTCGAAGATTTTTAACCAGTTCCTTATATTTCAATTTGGATTATATTCTAGTAAATTCAACCTTCAACCTTATATCATCTAAATTTAAGATGCTGAAGAAATAAAAGATTCCATGGTACGAAGAGAAATTTCTCTCATTGACAATGATTTGGGGGTATAAAAAATATTGAATACTAACATGTTGTTTTTATTGATCCAATCTACAGGAAGCTTTAACTGAACAACAACAAAAATCTAAATCTGCACTTTGCAATGTGGCCATTTGTATTAAAGAGTTGTAGGAAGTTCAAGAAGAAAAGGATACATCTAAACATATTGTAAGTGATGAAACTACAACTATCTCCGTTACTACCTCCTCAAGTCATTCTTCAGAAAGTTCTGAAGATTAGGATGAAAAGCTTCTAGATATTAAAGTGCTTAGTCGAAAGCGTTGATTGGTTCAAGAAAAAGGTCAAGGTCTTTCCTAATCCTTGTACACAATATTCCATAACTTTAAATAAAATTTCTTTGCTGCACTGAAAGAAGTTGAAAAAAATTGATGTAACTTCGAAGAGTAACAAGACATTGGTACCAAGAAGCTGAAATTGCCTGTTTACTGCTTTACTCCATGCAAGTTATCGTTGAACGGCTTTTTTCTGCTCTTCGCATTATAAAATCAGACCAAAGTGAAAAATGAAGGAGGACCTGACAGATGCTATTCTATTTTAAGAACTAATTCATTCAATGAGTAGATGACATTAGATATAAGTTCATGTAACTAAGTAATGTAGTAGTTTATATATATATATATATTATATAATATATATATATATATATATATATATAATATATACTATATATATATATATATATATATATATATATATATATAATATATATATTAAGGCCCAACCCCTTTCCTAAATTATTTAAGTTATCAAAATTTTTTGATGGCTTCAGTCTCTTAATTATACATTTTTAATATAATAAAAAATAATAGTTAATCAAAGCAAATTAAGAGTATACTATTTTAATTATGAGAAATGAGGACATTGTAAGTTGGTGAGATTCTTAGTTTAAGTGCTGTTGTTCCATATATATATTAGGTATATATATATATATATATATATAATATATATATATATATATATATAATATATATATATTAATAATATATTATATATATATATATATATATAATATATATATTATATATAATATATATATAATTAATAATGGGTGCTTAATGTAAGTTTTCTAAGTTTGCAGATGATACCAAAGTGGCTACCTAGCAAGGAATAATGTGGATATATAAGAAATTTAATATTTAGTTTATAAACTTCTTAGGTCGACAGATAAGTGAAAGAATTTTTAATAGTAAAAAGTGTAAGGTTCTTCAATTTAAGTAACTCAAAAATAGATTTAACACGATATCGAAATGGAGATATGTCTTGAGTCCTGTGAAACCAAAAAAAGATTTAGATATGAGTATAAGCAGCAATCTGAAAGTATATATCAATGTTGGAGCAAAGGAATATAAGCTAATAAGATGTTTTACAAAACTAACAAAGTTTTATCCAAACATGCTATATAAAGCTATTATAGGTCAATATTAGAGTATTGCGCACAGGTTATGGGCCCCATATTTAAGAAAAGACCTAGGTATGCTTGAAGAGAGTGTAACATAGTGCAACAAGTATGATTTCTTGCTTTTGAGGGTAAGGCCTATGAGGAGAGGCTGAAGGAGTTAGCATGTTTTTCTTCAGAAGGCTATTTTCAACTATGACGAGAATTTTTCTCTATAAAATATTTATCATAAACAGTTTTTCTAGGGACACAATAAGAAATGTAGGAAACGAGTAACCTTGATTCATTCTGTAAAAGTGTTTAAAATTTTTTGAATGGTTTTCCGGCAGGAAGGCTGTTGGTGTGACTCAACTTGCAACATTAAAGAAGGATTGGATTAGGTATATGTATTGTTTTTGCATCATATAGTATATTCTGACGTAGCCAAGTGGCGGGTTTTTAGTTAGTTCTTAAAGTAAACCGCATCGTTGAGCGCACTGTCAGACTATCGGATATATACCGCCTGTATTAACAGCTATTGTTATTTGTGGTTAGCATGAACCTTAGAAAAGATTTGCTCTTTGGTATGTCAGTTGCGTAATATATTATATTCTGACTTTGTTTACCACCACCATTGCACAAGTGTCCTAAGGTGTTGTGTAGTTTGTGTTTGTCCGCATGGGCATGTATTTGATAAATATTTAGTTGACTGGGACAGTCTCGAATAGGTCCATGTGGCATCTAACTGGTTCTTTGTTTCTTATCTCTATCTGAGGTAATACTACGAACTTGATATAAATATTGACTTTCTGATGGACAACGATATGAGGTGTAAAGCAATGAAGATGTTAGAGGTGTTTAAGCTGTCGAAAATTTCCAGCGGCGTTAGATGTTCATTAATGTTTCACTTCATGGTGAAGTTCACTCAATTAAAAATTATGGCACATCGAATGCATATATGCTATTTTAGATTCCAAGGCGACTACTATTATTAAAGAAAAAAAAAAGAAAAGTTTCCCAGACACAAAATGGACAAAGCTCCCCGAATGGGCGAACCAAGTAAGTGGTAAATTGTCGATAGGATTGTTTACGACCTATGAAATTTTTAAAAGCATGTTGAAGCTTAATGAGGAGCTTTCAATGGATCAAAGATATTAAACTTTTATAAAAAACTTAGATCTTTCCAAGAGTCTGTAAGCAAAAGCGAATTTGCACTAAAGTTTTTTATTTATGTCTTTAACTTTATTCTCAAACACTCTTTCTTTATGTGTATTTACATTGCATTCTCCATAATTAGTGACAGCAACTGCTTTTTAAATCATATTGGAAATGTGATGTTTGTTTTAGAAGGGTTTTCAAGCAAACATCACCGAAACATTTTCAAAAATTTTGGAAGTTTGCAAACAGAACTTCTGCTTTCTGCTAATGAAGAAATTATAATGCCTCTTTTGTGGGATCAATTTAAAAAATGAAAAATAAGGGCAATTACAATTTATATTCTTTTGATGATTTTTCAAACCAGTTAGAGAGCAAGTTCGCGATTCAAAGGTCCATAACTTACTAATCTTTGTAAAGTTACTCATGTCCATTCGATATCTAATCAAAATTTTGCTAATTTTGGAAAAAAATTTGATATGTGCAGTCATATTTAAATTGTTAAGATTTTAGCAATTACCTCACTCAAAATGTGAATCCAAAAATAATAGTTTTCACTACTCTGAACCAAGGCTCAAAGCAAAACTTTTTCAATTCTAGCATGAGAAGAAAAATCTAGCAGAACTGGCTTTAATGAGTGTTCATAATACAGCTTCACAATATAAAAGAAGGAAGTTATCAATCTTTTGCTTGTTTAGAGTCAAATTAAAATTTTTTTATAATTTAAATAAAATGTATAATATTTTTTTTTAATTTTCAAATTATTATAAGTTACATTACTTTATTCCTTTTAATTGAAGTAATATATGATATATTATATAATATATATATATATTAGTATTATATAATATTATATATATATAATATATATATTATATATATATATATATATATATATATATATATATAATATATATATATATATATCACCATCATCATCATCAACCACCTTCCATCCACACATATGAATTTGGGGTTAGTGCCGACCATCACTATGATAATCAGAAAAGTAGTAGAAGAATAATGACGAAGTCGAAAAGAAGCCCAGCCTACCGCCCCTTTAATACGCTTTTAGTGAGAACTCGTTCGCATTCAGAAAAACCAAAAATTAGAGCTTCACGGAAAGCACGACCCTCACTATGTGCAATCTCTCCTGTGGGGTTAATCCTTGGGCCAGGTGAAACCCAAACAATACCCCTTCACCAAACCCCGCCATTCACTCCTATTATGCCCCTTTCTTCTCCCCTCAGCCAAACTTCATTCTCTCCTCCAGGCATTTCTTTAACTGACTCAATCCACTTCCTCTTCAGCCGTTTCGATCCCAGCACACTCACCCACTATACATCCGCTTTTAAACCAACAGGCTATCATCACATCAACCGTTCCCAATGATGAACCATCTCAACGTACTTTCCATTTTATTTCTAATTTACCCATTTTTTCCACACAAACATTTTCTTATACGTTCATTTCTCCAATTTTATCAATTCTTCTCACACCTAACAGGCTCCTAAGATTGTACTTTAGATCTATACCTCTTATTCCAGACCATAGTCTCACTACTATACATTGAACACAGGTAACAACATACCTCATATATATATATATACACATATATATTATATATATATATATATATATTATATATATATATATATTTATAATATATAATATATATATATAATATATATATATATATATATATATATATATATATATATAAATATATAATATAATTAGTGATGGGAAGTTAATCGTCATCGTCCATCGTCACTGCGGCAAAAATCGGCATATTTTTTTTTCCATCGTCATCGTCATCGTCATCGTCATCGTTATCGTCAATTAAACGTCATCGTCATCGTCATCGTCATCGGCAATTTTTGCCGATTAATTTGCCATTAATTGAACAATATTAAGATTTTGAATAATATTAAACAGGCTACAAGTAATAATAGATCATAGTAAATATATATATATATATAAATTGAATATATATATATATATAGTATATATATATATATATATATATATATATATATAATATTATATATAATATATATATATATATATATATATATATATATTATATATATATATATATAAATATATATATATATATATATATCCTAATTTTCTTTGGTATGTATGGCATTCCAATGCCAAATGGTTCGCCTTTCTGTTCTGTGTTCGTATCAAAACTCATCCTCCATGCAATATTTTAGAAGGCACCGACTTTTATACCACATATATATGCAGTACTTATATCCAACATCCCCTCTTCAGACAAAATCCTACAGATATCCTTACCCTTATATCCTATGTTGTGGGGAGGAAAAAATTGCCCATCGTTGTCCTGCGTGTCGTAAAAGGCGATAAGGGACGGGTATTTAGGTCTGGCTGCGCCCCTACACTTATCTTTTGCCAGAATTCTAATGCATGCCTCGGAGAAGGTCGTGATCGCCGTAAACAGCCTTCTAACATTTGGCGAAATGTATGAAATCGTAATGGGTTATATGAAATGGCAGAGGATATAAATGTTGAGGGAGAAAGGAGACGAGGTGATGGATGTAACTTAGAAAGGGAAATTTGTTTGCTCGCTGTGAACTGAAACAAAGATGAAAGGAAAACGGTGAAAATGAAGTGGTGTGGTGTGAAATGTGTTTTGGTTTGGTGTGGAAAGGAATGAAATGGGGATA
>JABUQX010009087.1:0-7500 GCA_015478945.1 Trachelipus rathkii
AGGATAGTTGTACGAAGAGCTCGTCCCGTCAAATAATCACCTTATGGCTTTAAAAGAGAAGTTAGGCCAACACCATTACCATCTTCCACAAAAACCTTGTCATTCAACTCGCTATTATGCACCGGTCTTCTCAGCCTCTGTCCTTAAACACACATCCTTTCCTTCTTAACATTCATATACTGAACATCAATCCACTTTTTATCTTTCGGTCCACCAGTTTGTCGATGCCGCAGCACATTCCCATTATACTCCGCTTAACCAACCGACTACCATCCATCCGTTCCATATGACCAACATCCTCTTACTCTCGTTTACTCTCATTTACGTATTTCTTCCCCTACATTCGCCTAATACGTTTTAATTCATCCTTTTACCAATTTATTTCCTCATACCTTACAATCGCCCCTAATGCATCTGAACAGATTGCACCTTAAATCTATAACCCTCTTATTCATACCATAGTTTCACTATATACATATAACAGCCGGTAACAACAACGCTTATGCAGAGCTCCTAAGCGCAATGCCAGACTTAGTCTCTTTACATTCACCAAGGATTTAATTGTTCACCAGTGCCACCTAATACCATTCAACAACTTTCCAACTACATTTCTAGCATCAAGCGTTCTTTCACTCCACCAATATAACTAAACTATTAAAAACTCGGGATACATGTTTCACTTTCTTCCACTACCATCACCTTATCTGTATCTACATTTAACTTTCAAACCTCTACCTTTTATCAAACCCACCAATCTCTCGACTTTGCTCAGCATTCTCACCAACACAAAACCAAATCATTCAGAGTACAATATGGAGGGTATCCTACACTCTAACACCCCTCTCACTATCACTCACCTACTTTTTAATTCTTTCAAGCTCCATGTATGTAAATTACAATAGTCAGGGAGGCATTACACATCCCTGCCTCACTCCACTATTAATATTAACATTCCATATATCTCTTACAAGCAAGTTGCGCTAAATTGACATGCTACTTTGATGTCCATTCGGATAGCTTACCACGCACACCATATTCAAATCACACCAATGCACACAAACTATCCCTATTAATCCGTCCATAACATCTTGCAAGTCCATAAAACCTAAATACAATTTTTCTTTCTCTTTTCCATATTTCCTCAATCATTTGTTTCAATGTGAAATTTTTGATCTACCATCCTCTACCACTTCTAAATGCACCTTTTGTTTCCCTTTTTAACCCAAGGCCCAAGATCTCTTGTCACTCGATTGCTCTGTCAACCAGAATACCAGCATATATGTCCTTATAACACTCAATAAACTAACCACTATAGTTCCTTTTATCTCCAACCCCTTATGTAAGGGGTACTATTATTGCTCTCCTATAATCCTTCTGAACTATACTCTCCTAAAATCTCTGTTACATATCACAACTTTCCATAATCCAGGTCAATCACAGATCTCCCCCTCCATGCTTGATTCAAATGTTCAATCAGTAATTATTCTATACTATACCTGCTGATTAACTATTCATTAACTTTCTCATTCTACATATTACCTCTTCCACAAAATACTATTTCTTCTTAAACCATCAATACCTACAACACATTCAACTATCACCTCTTCATTACTGCCAATGTTATGCAGATTTCGAAGTATTATTTCCTTCACACTCTCCCTCATA
Organism: Trachelipus rathkii; assembly: GCA_015478945.1. Lineage (NCBI taxonomy): Eukaryota > Metazoa > Arthropoda > Malacostraca > Isopoda > Trachelipodidae > Trachelipus > Trachelipus rathkii. Next base: position 1,666 of record JABUQX010009087.1, read on the forward strand.
TTCCATATTCATTAGTTCCGATAAGTACCATTTATATCTCTGAGGATTCCCTTTACTCTCTCTTTCTTATCCTTTCGCACTTACTTCCAGATGAGCTTCCTATTCCCTTTAAGTCCCCATTCATCCTCCTTCCAAATTGACTCAAAACATTATTTTTCTCCTCAATTGTTATAGTAATTAATAAATTCGTAGTTTTGAGAGTGGAGTCGAGATCGGCAATTTTGAAAAGGGTGGAGTCGGAATCGGTAATTTTGAAGAGGGTGGAGTCGAGTCGGGTTATTTTGAAAGGGTGGAGTCGGAGTCGGTAATTTTCAAAAGAGTGGAGTCGGTAATTTTGAAGAGGTCGGAGTCGGTAATTTTGAAGAGGGTGGAGTCGGAGTATCGGAAATTTTTTGAACGACTCCAACAAGCCTCATTGCCTACCTATGCAACTTTGAGTCTTCCATTTTTCCTCCTTATATTATTTCCATACACTTTCTTTATTTGAATACCTCAAACTTTGTAGTTTATCACATTTACCCAGGCTTCTTTTATACTTTAACCGCTTGCATCAGCCTCCTTCATTCACCACTCACTAATTGACATTGCTTAAAATGCCTACTTTAGCACATGTACTAGCAAAGGATTCCTTCCATTTGTATCCAGTTATGTTCAGTTTCATCTTGTTCAGTTGAGTTTATTATTAATTTATATACGTATATTTATATTATATATTATATTAATATATATATATATATATATATATATATTATATATATATATAATATATACTATTAAACTATATATATAATTATATATTATATTATATATTAATATATATATATAGGATGTTGACTTTGCAGTTCACTCCTGGTATAAAGATACCTAAAATTCAATTTTCCAACTGATCCATAATTTTAATAGAGTAGCCAATTAGATTTACTGTATATGGCAAGTTTATACGTTCGGATCAGTTTTATTACATATTTAATTTCTTTTATTGTTGTGTGCCAACTTTGTCCCGTAAACAAATAACTACTTCACTTAAATGCTTTTCAGTTAATTGAGGAACAATTGTTTTCTAAAAATTATTTTGTTAAAATTATTCACAAATTATTATTTATTTGAATACTTATTAAGGTTAGTCTTTACGTTCTTATAATCATAAATTTATAGTATTATGAGCATATGTAATCATAATCATAAAAGTTAACTTAAAGATAAAATTATAAAATTACTATGTCATTTATAAACGCTTCCAGTTCATTCAATTCTCTATCAAAACGCTGTGTCTTCGATCATCAACAAAACAATAACGTAAACCCCTATCCCTCGCAGGGGTATGTACGTTAATAAAATAATGCGATTCTTTGTTAAAATAACTAATAATTACAGTCATCATTGCGATTATAGTAAATTATGAAACAAAACTTAAAATTCATAAAATCCTAATAAATAAATTAACTTACGTTATTATCATTCTAGGTTTTAGTTTTGGATTTGGATTACGTTTCAGTTTTGGATTACGTTTTATTGTTGGATTACGTTTTGTTTTGGAGTTGCATTGTAACTGTAGGCTGGAAATTTTATTTCTAGTCTTAAACGCCTTCTTTATACTACAATTTATCCTGGGAAGGATAAGTTGAATTTTGGACCTTATTGTTATTCTTCTGGCATACCTAAATTTGACCTTTATCTTCACTTGTCAAAGTGATTTGATTTTTTTTTGAATGTTCAACATTCTTAACAGATAAGTGTTATTCATCTTTATATGATCATTTGAAATTGTCGCCTTTTATACTTAAATAATTTACTATTAAATAATTAATTTTGTCATTTTATAATATAGCTAATTCTAAAAACGTTTAGCTATATTACCATTACCTTACTTGTTGTTTTTTCGTTTACTAAGTACTGAAATAAAACTTAGTCTTTCTTATTCCTTTCATAATTTCCACTATCGTAATGTCTTGAATATAGACATTCTTATTCGTTCGGTTTTCGTGTATAAAAACTTTAATATATCATATAATAAATTAGTCTTTATTTCACTTTTCTCCTTTCATACCCTCCTAATATTTACACGCTGTACCTTTCAATACCACAAATTCACGTTCCCATCACCTTTCTGAAGCGCAAATCTTGACAGCCAAGCAAAGTCCAGAGATCTACCTTGGACTCGTTAGAAATAAAAGCTGTTGAAGCTTGTGAAATATACAGCTCTTGGTTTAATAGTTTTCGCGGTTGATTGCTGTCACGGTCACTACGGCTTCAACAATCTCAGGTAATTTGTGTGTTTCAACAATTATAACCTTTGATAGGATAACTCCCTTATTCTGATATTCTAAATAAATATTTATATGAAATACCCAAAAATACGGGGTGTAAAAATAATTTTTACACACTGTTACATATATATATATATATATATATATATATATATATATATGTATATATATTATTAATTATATCATATATTATATATATATATTATATATATATATATATATATATATATATATATATATATATATATATATATTATATATATATATATATATATACTTTAATTACTTTGCTAAGCTTGAAACCATAGTTGTACTGACCCCAACAAATAATAATAAAAAAGTTTCAATGAACAAGTGTGGAAATATGAACCACTCAAAAGTTATGGAAAATTGAAATTCATACGAAATGTTGTATACAGTGAATATGTGAATAGTCCTACTGCAGATAACAATAGAGGGAACTTCATGCAAAGGACACCTATTAAGATCGATGAGAGGTTTGACAATATACCTTTAGGAAAGATCTTTATAAATATTCTTTTGTGTATGCGCTACATCAAATATTCGTAACATGAAATACAATGAAAAAAAATCAGTCATGTGTCTAGCGTAATTAGTAACTGTTAACAATCATTATCGTTGTCTTTACCTATGTGGTTGCTGCTTATAGTAATATTACATGGTATAGATTACTGAATGGAAGAAATTGCACATATGAACTTTGTATGTGGGCGAGCTAACAGTAATTCCAATTTGGCACGTCGGATGTATGAGAGTTAAGGAAAAACAATTTAACTTATACTTTAATGACATTTTTACATTTGTTCAAATGTTACTAAACCAAACTGAAAACCTACATACCATAGTAGGGGCCTAATTAATGTTTAATGTTGGTTTTTATTATTTTTTTATGACCAAGGATATTTATTTTCTTTTAAGAAAATTGATCTGCCCCCAACTACCCACACTATTTATTAAACGTCAATAAGCGCTCGATGCGCTAAATGAAATGTCAATGGGGCGCACGTGGGTATGTGCACTAGTTTGGCCACCTTGGTCTACACCAGCGTTTCTCAACCTTTTAAGTCTCGCGACCTCCCGAAAGCCAAAACGCATAAAGTTAGTAACCTTGCGACCCAATCATAACCCATATATATATATATATATATATATATATATATATATATATATTATATATATATATATATATATATATATATATATATATATATATATTATATATATATTAGTTATATATATATATATATATAATATATATAGGAGATGGTTAGAGGGTGTGTGGACTCAAAATCTTATAACATTGAAAACAAACTGAATTGAGAAAATAGGGGAGAAGAAGAATAAATTATATTTAGGCTTTATGGATTTACAAAAGGCGGATGTTAGTGTTAATAGGGATGCGTTATGGCAGGTAATACTGATATATGGTGTTTGGTGGTAGGCTTCTGAATGGAATCAAAAGTTATGTATGACGTTAGTGAACGTGTGTAAGAATAAAGGTGTCAATGGGGATTGGTTTAGGATTAATAGGGGAGTGAGACAGAGTTTGTGTTAAATGTCTCCTTGGTTATTCATTTGTTATGGATGGGGTTATGAAAGAATTTGAGGTGGGGATGGCAGGAAATGGTGTTAGAATGTTGGAGATGGAGAATGAGATGAGTGGAGGGTGCCCTACTCTATTATATGCGGATGATTTTGGTTTTGTTGGCGGATCTGAAGAGTTTGAGAGGATTGTAGAGAGAAATTTGGCAGGGTATGTAAAAGGAAGTGGTTTGAAAGTAAACGTAGATAAGAGTAAGGTTATGGTTGTGAGTGAGGACAGTCCTCAGTGTGAAGTTATGTTAGATGGTGAGCAGCTGGAACAAGTGTCTGAGTTTAAATATTTAGGGTATGTGTTGGATGAGAAGGGAACGGATGATGCAGAGTGTAGTAGGAAAGTTGTGAATGGCAGGAAGGTGGCTGGTGCCAATTAATCGTTGGTGAATGTAAAGGGACTAAGTCTTGAGTGCGCTAGGGTCTTACATGAGGGTATGTTGTTACCTGTGTTATTGTATGGTAGTGAGACTATGGTCTGGAATAAGAAGTATAGATCTAAAGTTCAATGTGTTCAGATGGACAATCTTAGGGGCATGGTAGGTGTGAGAAGAATTAATAAAATGAGGAATGAACTTATTAGAGAGTTGTGTGGTGTGAAGAAAGGGGTAAATGAGAGAATAAATGAAGTATGTTGAGATGGTTTGGTCATGTGGAAAGGATGAATGATAGTCCCGGTTGGTTAAGCGCGATGTATCGTTGGAGAGTGTGGTTTGGGAACGACCGGCTGGGGAGACCGAAGAGAAAGTGGAATTGAGTCGGTGAACGAATGTCTGAAGGAGAAAAATGTGAAGTTTGGCAGAGGCGAGAATATAGGTGCATGATAGGAGAGAATGGCGGGGTTTTGTATGGGGGCATGGTTGTGGCCCACCTGGGCCAGGGGATGAACCCTTACATTGACGATTTACCATAGTGAGGGTCCGTCGCGGTCCCATGAAGCTCTAGGGTGGATTTTCTGTCTGTGACGAGTTTTCACTAAATTAATCGGTTACAGAGGGGGCGGTAATGGCTGGGCTTTCCTTTCGACATTTGTCATATTCTGCCACTGCTTTTCTTTCCGATGCCTTGTAAGCGCACCTTACTCCAATACTTTGAAAAAAAATATAGATAAAGAAGAAAGAAAAAGAATATATATATATAATTATATATATGTAAATTAAAATAAAATATATATTATATATATATATATATATATATATATATATATATATATATATATATAACTATTATATATATTATATATATATATAAATATATATATATATATATATATATATATATATATATATATTATATATATATATATACTATATATATATATAATATATATATACTATATATATATATATCATATATATATATATATATATTATATATATATCGGTTATATATATATATATATATATATATATATATTATATATATATATATATATATATATATATATATATTATATAATATATATATATTATATATATATATTATATATATTATATATATATATATATATATATAATTACTTAATAAAAGATGCTTTTTCGATGCATTAAGTATATAATTTTTATTTTATTAAGTATTAACTTTTTATAAATAACAACTGTGTAACATTTTTGATTATAATATTTTTTTTTGTGACCCCCCGTTGAGAAACGCTGGTCTACACCATTCTAGAGCATTGAAAAAATAATAATAATAATATAATATTTTTTGACCTTCATCTGGAAAGTGGATACCACGGTGCCCAAAAAATAATCCGCTTAACAATTTTAAAAATATATTTATGCAAGTAAATCAAATGTACGAAAACTGCCAAACAGAGCTTACGAGTGGGGGTGGGGAAGATAATGGAGTTAGAGACGAAAAAAATAAACCGATTTCAAGCCCAAATATGAATCATAATACAAATAATCCTATTTATATGGACAAAGTTGACTAATTTTATCTTTCTTTCAGA
>JABUQX010009087.1:12500-16384 GCA_015478945.1 Trachelipus rathkii
TCATGAAAATTGTGTAAATATTGGAGATTCAAGGATCACTCGTTGTGGTACCTCCTTCTTTCCAGCCACATCTGTTTTGTGGAACTCCTTGCCTTCTTTTATTTTCCCCGCAATATTTAATCTTCCTCTATTTAAGTCTCGCGTCTGCGTCCAACCTGAGGGAATTGCGTTAGGCAAGGTTCAGGGTGGGTTTACTTTCATTTATTTTTAATTTTTATTTTTCTTTATGCAATTTATTTATTTACTTTATTTATTTTTTTGCCGCCCTCTTTTGAAAAGGGCATTGGCCCGTGAGTAAAAAAAATCATAAAAAAATTTATTATAGATATATATATAGAAAGTAGAAGGGTTAATAGACCCATTTTCTCAACACAAGCGTAGCAGGTTTTCCTCAGCTCGCGGAGATTTTGGCGTTAATTATGCACGCTTCACCTATATATATTATATATATATATATATATATATATATTATATATATATATTATATTATATATATATCTATATATATATATATATATATATATATTATATATATATTAATAATATATATATATATTAGGGATGTACGCGATCCAGAAAAGGAGGCCGATAACAGATACCGATAACCGATACTGTCTATTTTTTTGCGCCGATACGATACGATACCGTACTTAATTAATATAATAATACACAGTATAAGATAGAACATTTGTGCACTGCTAGGCAACTCAAGATTGCATTCCTTGTACAAACAATACTTAGTCATTTATATTTCATATTTGGTTGTGCCCAAGTATCATTTTATTTTATAACAATTAAAATAGTACCTTTAAGGAATAATAATTGAAAATATAATATTAATATAACTTTTTATGTTTGTGTTTATTTAAAAAATATTCCATTTCTATTTTCAAGTTATTAACCAAGTTTAGCTACTAAGCTTTTATGTTTAACATGATTACAATTACAAGAAGATTCTTTAACTAGCTACAATATAAAGAATAAAACTAATGAAAGAAGAATCAATTAATCAGCCGAAAAGTTAAAATAAAAAAACGCTATTACTCAAACATGACATAATAAAATACTCCTTTAAGATAGATATCATTCAAAACTCAAATTCACAAAAATTCACAATTTGTGATGCAAAAACATTAAGCTCTTCACTAGTATCTGGCGAGAGACTGTTTTCCTTTTTGGGTGTTTTAGCATTCTCATAGCACTATAAATACGCTTCTCTCTCGACTGATGCAAGGAGGTGCTGAATATTATTTGCGCCTGCTAAGCACCTGATAAATAATGAAAACCTTGGCCCATTTTCATGCCACCTCATGAAAGGATTCTCTTCTGTAGGCAGCATCTCATGTTTTCGTAGAGCCTCATCTCCTCTTTCACAGACTGCAAATTTGAATTATCTTTGCTCCTTGATGACTGTCTCTTCAGTTTTTACGATGAGGTTCCCTGGTGTGATTCCTTTGAAGGTGAATGAGATGTCAATGCAATTTCGGCCATGAACTTATCAAAGTCTAACATATCCAAATCCTCATCTTCAGTAGGTTTATTTGCTGAAAAGCCACCATCGTCACTATCAGTGCTGTTGCCCGGGGTTGGTGATAAGGCGGGGCTTTCTCTTTTTTGTTTTTTTTTCTCTTCTCTTCTTTTTTTTTTTTTTTTTTTTTTTTTTTTTTTTTTTTTTTTTTTTTTTTTTTTTTTTTTTTTTTTTTTTTGTCAAGCGAGCAAGCTCCTCGGTTATGCTATTTTAATGCATTCTAGAAGTGGTTCACCGTCGGTGGTGTTTTTTCTTTTTTGTGGGGGTTTTCCCACTCTAGCTTAAGGAATTCTTATTAGTCTTTTTTTTTTATTTATTTTTTAACAGTTGTCACCGGCTGCTCAAGGGCAGAACCCTATTCAAGGAGTGGGGTGTTGAAGCTGGCAAAAATTAATCTAACGTAATTTTCGCAGATGAGCACAAGACGCAGGCTTTAAAGTGAGGGAATTAAATTCAGTGGGAAACACAGATGATGGAAGAGAATTCCACAGAAGCAGAGGTGGCAGGAAAGGAAAGAAGCACGCGGCAGTGAACGCAGTCTGGAGTTAATCTAACATCAACAACAAAACTCATGTGGCCGCACAAGCACCCCTTGTGCTACGGGCGGTCGTAAGGTGTGGTACGCGAGTGAATAGTTCCCTTGAGCACTTGGCCTCTAAACAGTCCTATAGAAAAGGGAGATAAAGCTACCAGCAACGCGCCGCAAATATAAAGGGTTCAAGTGAACTAGAAAGTACAGGACAGTTTAATAAGCCTTTTGGTCTGTTACTCGACCATATCCAAAGACGGATGAAACCAGAGCCTCCTTCCTCCAGGATATGAGAGCAGTACTCCATACAAGGCGGATGAGACCTTGTATAGGTTGGAGTAACTGAGAAGAGGGAAAAAAGTCTCGCACTCTAAACATAACTCCCCAGTTTCTCTTTTGAGCCGCCCTAGCAACACTGTGATTTGAGGCTTTTTTAAAAACATTTTTGTTTTATATGTTAAGGCAAGGAAAATTGGGTTTATATTGTCACAGGAGAAGACGAGAGAACCGTCGAAAGAGATATGAAAGTTAGAAGGTGTCTTAGAGAGGGAGATTTGTAGAAGTTGGGTTTTTAAAGAATTAAATTTTACAAGCTTGAGACGACCCAACCCTGAAATTCTATCCAGATCAGCGAGAATAGAATCGGAAAGATTAAGACGAGAGGCAATTCTAGAAGTAAAAGAGGGAGCAGAATTGATATGAGTTGAAGAATGAAGGGTCAAGTCATCGACATATGAGTGGATAGAGTTAGATGTGCAGGTGAGAAGATCATTGATGAAAAGCAGGAATAAAGTATGAGATAAAACAGAACCCTGAGGAACACCACTATTGACAGAAAAAGAAGTCGCCCCATCAACAACAGCCAACATTGAGCGATTTGAAAGAAAGCTAGACATAAGTAAGCAAAGAGAAGAAGGAAACCCAAAGGAGGGGAGCTTGGAGAGCAGTGACGCGTGCCATACCCGGTCAAATGCTTTGGATATGTCAAGCGCAACCACACAAGTATATACCCGTGGTTTCCAAGGGTGAAAAACCATCATCTGTTAAATAGGAAAGTATATCGCCAGTGGACCTCGAGCGCCCGAAAGCCGTAATGGTAATCAGAAAGAAGGGAAAGGAGATTCCAGATGATGCTAAGAAGTGAATAGGTTGAGAAGGGTTTCAAAGATCTTAGAAAGAATAAAAGTGAGAGCTATAGGGCGATAGTTAGAAGGATCAGAGCAGCATCATTTTTTCGGAATAGGTTGGACATATGCGCGCTTCCAACACTGAGGGAAAGTGCTAGTATTGAGGCATAGAGAATATAGTTGAACGAGGGGTGGGGTCAGCACGGAAGCACATTTCCTCAAAACTCGGAGAGGAATGCCATCCGGGCCACCCGCCTTCCTAACGTTCATAGATTTCAGGAGCTCATGCACCGATCAATAAATTGCAAAGGTAAAAGCATAGGACACTGAGAGGAGAACGAGGAGGAAGAGGGAATACCAGAATCGTCCTAGCGGTTGAATTAGAGGAAAATACGGAGGCAAAGAGTGATTGCCTTTTCAGTTGGAGTATTAACAACAGAATCATCAGAGCGAATAAGAGGAGGAAAGGATGATTTACAGAAGTTGTTAGAGAAGTTTTTGGCAAGAGGCCAGAGAGATTTGTCAGTAGGAGAACCAAGGAGGTCAGCGCATTTTCGTTAAATGAAAGTCCGCTTTGCTCGTCGAAGAGTATCCCTGCAACGATTTCTAGCTGAATGAAAATTGGCAAGAGTAATAGGAGAACGAGAATTTTTCCACACCCGATAAGCATTGTCTCTAGCCTGAATGGCCAGGGAACAAG
>JABUQX010009088.1:0-2500 GCA_015478945.1 Trachelipus rathkii
CAAAAAGAGAGATCAATGTTGAAAGTAATTTTCTCTTCGAAAATGTTGAGACACTTACGGAAATCTAGGGAGAGTTTGATAACGTATTGCAAAATATACGAACGTGAACAATTTCCATTAAGTTTTGTAAATTCACTTGTTTAGAGGTAATGACTAAAACATGCACACAAATCGGTATAATCAACGAAATTTTTTATTCTGCTTATTTTGCGTCCATCTAGAACTGTTTTCAAAAAAGAATAAAGAAATGATAGAGAATATAAACAGACTACTCGGTTGACATTTTACATCAGATATTGCAACACTTAAAGCTGTGTTCTCTTATTGAGCTTGACGCTCATCTATAAATAATTGATTGCCAGAGAATAAATCTTGTATTAGGTGCAATGCCATTGAAAACGAACCCAGGAGAATTCATTTCTACAAAATTTAATGAGATCTTGAAATGGAACATATCCCGAGCAGATGTTCATTGTGTAATGTGTGACTCTGGTACAAATATGGATAAAGGCTTTTCATTTGCTATTGTTTATATAATATATGATAATATATATATAAATATATATATATATATTATTATATATATATATATATATATATAATATAAAACTAATATATATATAATAGTATAATATATAAGTAAATTTGTGTTGTGCTGACATCCGCGCAGATGTGACATTAACATCCGCATCGCGGATGTAAAAAATCTGATATCTGCTCAAAGACGAAGTGATAAAAGAACGAAATAAAGAAAACATTCAGTAAAGAAAGGACACCACTTACTGTGTATTATATAAAGTCAAATGTTATGCATCTAATTGAGTTTTGATTATAATGTATATGTTTTTTTTGTTGCATCACCCTATTGGGGAGCAAGTGATGATTAATTAGAGTTATTATATATATATACGTATATCATAATAACAATTAAGGTATATCTCCACAATTGCTAGCAGTTGTGACCCTCACTAAACAGAGAAAACTTATACTTACCCCTATATAGTTCCTATTTTTCATTGACACTTCACATACAAATAATTTTGCCCAATCTGATGGAAAGAAGGTAGATAATACATATCTGTGAGCATTTGTATTAAAAGAATCCTTTATCTGACGTGCTAGCTTTCTTTTTAAAGAAGAAGACTTTTAAATGACTTCAAATTGAACTTCATTAGAGGAAAATAAGCTGTTATACGACTTATCACGACATATAGAGACTATTATTTCTTGGCAAAGCTTTATCTACAGCAACTTTTAATTTTGACTACAATGTATTTATTATTATTATTATTATTATTATTATATTATTATTATTATTATTATTATTATATTATTATTATTATTATTATTATAGTTATTATTATATATTATTATCTTATTTATCTGATTATTTATTATTATTTATTTTAGTAGTATCAGTAGTAGTAGTAGTTAGGAGTAGTATAATGAGATTATTGGAGGAATTTCAGTGATTAAAACTTCTTATAGTAAATTTAAGACTACCTATAATATTTAATTAATGTTATTGATTATTATATTAGTATTATATTATATTATGTATGTATATTATTATTATTATTGTTATTTTTATTACTTTATTATATTATTATTATTTATTATTATTATTATATTATTATTATTATTATAGTTATTAATTCAATCATATTATTATTGTTATGTATATTTTATCATATTTCAATTATATTATTAATCATTATTATTCTGTATATTTTATTTTTATATTATTATTTATCTTTTATTATATTATTATTCATTACATTATTTTATATTATATTATGTATTATTCATTCATTATTAATATTATTATTAATTATTATATTAATTATTAAAGAACTTACTATATATATTTTTATTACTATTCATTATGTTTATTATTATCTATTTTGTAAATTTTTCAATTTTAAAAATCTAATTATTAATTATTATATTATTTTATTATATGATATTATTATTATTATTATTATTATTATATTTAATCATTATTATTATATTATTTATTTTATTATTTTTAATGATTAATTTTATAATTATTTTATAATTACTTTTTTTATTTAAATTATATATTGATTTTCTATTTTGCAATAATTTGGTAATAATTTTTTAAAATTAATATACTCATTATATTCAATAAATTTTAATATTTATGTTTATGTATAATAAATAATTGTGTGTTTTTTGTTTTAAAATGTATAAGATTATAATCCGTTAGATTTAATCAATTAATAAAAAAGTATAATACTCAGTCATATTAGCAAATTAGATATTAATAATAATAAGTAATAACATAATAATAATGAATAATAATAATATAATAATAAAATAATATAATATAATTAATAACATAATAATAATAATATCATAATAATAATAATTGTAATATAATAATAATGCTAAAACGACTATATAGGTTAATGAAATAATAATCACATAATAATAATAATAATAATAATATATAATAATAATATAATAATAATATATA
>JABUQX010009088.1:12500-25790 GCA_015478945.1 Trachelipus rathkii
TAGTAACACAGAAGCAACGTCGAAGTTAGGAGTGTGTCTTTCACAGAATGTAGAAGACATTTACGATTGACCGGAGTGTTTAATATCCGAGACCTATAGTTGAAGTTACTCCTCACGAGTGGAGGAGGCCGGGGTATAAGCAACGGAAAAGAAAAGCACTAAGACCGTGTTTATACGGTTTTAGTTGAACTAAACAGACATACCTAATCGAGGTTAATTAAGTAAGGCAAAATCCCAAGGATTTCTCGGTGTCTGTAAATTTAAAGTCAGACAAACTTTATTGTCACAGGGCCACACACTATACACTACTTATCACACAGTTTCGCACAAATCAAGGGACAATCCCACGATCAAATGTAATCCAGGCAAAGGCATGGTACACACCGCATGAAGGATGAAAAGGAGGAGCGATGAAGGAGCATTATGATGATCAGTCCTCACATAGAATCATCCAGGTTGAGTAGAGGAAAACCAGGGGCCGAAGAGATTGGCCTTTTCAGTTGGAGAATTAGCTACAGAACATCAGATCGGAATAAGAAGGAGGAAAGAACCGATTTTAAAATTTCACGAAATTGTTACGAGAGAAGATTACAAATTGTTTAATATTAACCAAATAAGAAATGTGAAAGGAAAAGGTGCCCGATAGAGTGACTTTCGTGCAAAGTGTTCATTTTCATACGGTATGAGTTAGTACTAGCTAAAATAGAAAAAAAACAACCAAGGAAGGGTTAGCGGCACCTGAATTAAAAATCGAAAAAAGTTTGAATAACTGATAAATCAGTCCATCCGCTTTTGCTCGTCGAAGAGTATCCCTGCAGTCTTTGCCACGATTCTCTAGCTGATGAACAAATTTGTGAAGTCGACAGATTCCATTGAAGATTCAGATTTAGGGGATGAACGCACATCGAGTAATCTGCCATGTATATAATTCCGGTATCATCCGTCATACGCACTGTCTCTAGCCTGATGGGGCCAGAGAACAAGCACGCATCGACCATACCACTGAATTATGAGGAGAGAACAATAAACGAATTGTAGTGTATACGAATATGACCTAAGGGAATATAAGAACTAAGAATATATCATATTAGCCTCATCTATCCATATGATACATAATTTTATATAGATATATACTAAATATAAGCTTATATATCTTATTACCTAACTATACTATATATAATATTTATCATAGGTACAGATAAGTCGATATAGCCGTATATTATACACTTACTATATAGATAAGTAGACTATAAATATAAGCTCAAGTATTACATTATTATATATAATATATATCTCACATAGTATTTATTAAGATATAGTCTATAGCTGTCAATATTTCTAGCAGGCTACATACTTACTAATAATTACTAGTACCGGATAACTCAAGTTGATCCAAAGAATAAACGCGTAGGGTGTCAAGGATAATATGGGCTGTTGGCCTACCTGAGAGTCACGTATATTAAAATTTAGAGTTTATTATATATATATATATATATATATACATAGTGATTGTGGTTAAGTAATATTTAACTCAAATAGGTATATATAGCTGTATAATGAGTTGAGTGTAAATATATTTATTATAGAGAGAAGGACTAGTGGTTAGAAAACATTAGGATCAATGTATGTGTTCTAAATGATTTAGATTATGGGTAGATACGTATTATATACTATACGGAATGATATGTGTTAGTAGTGGGTTCTTTTAATTAGTTATATAGGCTATCCAATCGTTTGAGTATAATAATGCTCATAATATAATGATATTATTCGGCTTCATATACCCTCTTTTTTTCCACCTCCCAAAGCACTGCAGGGCCTAAGGTGGGCCGTCCATGCATCAAACGCAATAACATGAGAAAAGGAATGAGAGATTCCAGAAAAGCAGCAATTTGAACAATAGTCACGAGTAGATTAGTGGTAACAATGCCTAAGAACATATGCCCCCGCCTTCATACACACTACGAGGAGACCTCGTATTTGGATGAGAGGATATAACCGTCTCGTGAGAAGTAGGTAAATATTCAAAGAAAGAGTGAACCCAATACTGTTCTGTTTCAGGAGATAACAAGTATCCAGCATAAAAGCATACGATAGAATTAATGTAACTGAGTCACGTCCGAAGAGGCACAAGAGTATATTATATATGCCACCTAGAGCTTCACCGGCAAGAGACCCATCGAAGTTAGGAGATTCAAGTTTTCGAGAACGTGTTACAGGAGGCGATCTATGGCTTCACGACCCTCACATAGGCCACATTACTACACATGGCATATCGGTCCCTTTCTAGGTGTGAAGGGTTTGCACGGTATAAAATTATGAAAAAGGTTATAGTTAGAGATATTTAAACGAGTTAGAGGATGAATTCTTAGCTATCTGTGTCTCAGACAAGAGCCCACAACTAGGTTGTGAGGGCTCTAGACGTCTAAGAGAGGTGGGTGGTGATTCTACCCAACCATACTTCCACCGGAATGCGTTCATTCTCCTCCATTTTATCAAATTTTTTCAACAGAACCCAATAAGCCGCACACCATCTCACCCTAAGAATTATCCTCTGAACACTATCATTATGGTCTATACACGTTCTTTATTCCACACTTGACCATTATCGCTTCTTCACCTACTATAGAATCTCATGACCAAAATAGGCTATATCAATAACCCACTCTCTTCTCTCATTCCTGCAGACAACCCGCACCGATATTGTGCAACTCTCCCCTATATTACTCATCCACCAAATGACTAGATTGTATCAATCGCCACATTCTTTTCCCCCTTTTTATCATTCCGAGTCCTCCCAGCCGGTGAAACTTTTCTCTACTCACCACTCCCTGCATACAATCACCCGTACTCGCCACTTCACTAGTTATTCATCACCATATATCCTGATATTTAACTCCGACACACTTGTTCCAGCTGCTCACTTCCAGTCTTAACCCAACCGATATCATTCCATAACATAGCTTCCCTCGAGGACTGTCCTCAACTTCCCATCTACACCATAACTTTAACTCCTATCTACATTTACTTTCAAAACCTTTCTTTTACACAACTGCCATGCCCCAAAATCTCTCTACCAATTCTCTCTAACTCTCTCTTTCAGTCGTATATCGCCCACAGCAAAACTACTTTCAATATCATTTATTTCTTCAACAATAAATAACAATATAGGCACCTAATCCATCTCTCTCATTTACCCATTCTCCATGATGTCTAACACATTCATATACATATTATATCTTATCTTTACACCCCTACCTCACTCCTACTATACTACACATATATTTATATATATATATATATATATATATATATATATTATTATAATAATACTATTATAACTTCATCAATAATATTAATACTAAGTTCAATTATCTATATACTCCAATTTATTATTTAATTCTATATGAGGATTATAATAACTATATAATAACTATATAATTTAATATATATATAATATAGTACACGTATAATATATATATATATATATATATATTATAAATGCTCGTCCCATTAGATTGTCATCTGAACACATTTATTTTTCAGCAATCTTATTAATACTGATTTCCTCTAATTTGCTTACTATTCTTATTTCCACAGACTCATTCTCCATACTACTTTACATAACACCAGGTACCACTTTTTAAAAACAAATAATCAATTCCCACATAACAAAAAATCAATTTAATTAAATAAGATAAAATACACCCAAAATGATACAACCACACTTTACAAAAAAAAATAAAAAAAAAAAAAAGAACAAAAGACCACACGTAAATGCTTTATAAACGTTCCGACTAGTGTCCATTTAGATCCACCACGATTTAATGCACCAGCCACCTTTCTGCTTTCATAAACTTCCTACTTACAGACTTGGCATTATCGTTCACTTTTCATCCACTATATCCTATAATTTATATAACTCAGGTACACCTTGACTACTTGTCCCTAAAAGCGGTTCTTTCTAAAGTAAATAAATCTGGTTTTTACTTTAACGGTTTAAATAAATATCGAAACTTCCAATGTTTGATTATCACTGTCACCTTCATAATATATATATAATATATATATATATATATATATATATATATATATTATATATATATATATATATAATATATATAATATATATATATATATATATATATATATATATATATATATACCGTAAAAGGAGGATACTTTGACACATTAACACCCTATTGGTGTGTGCCAAAATTTCTGCGGAAAAAAATTCATTGTACCTTAACATCTATGGTATCATCAGAGGCTTATACTGTGGATTTTTTTTTTTTTATCCACAGACACTCAACAGCTAACATAACTTCAACACGCAAGGACTGTCTCACTCACACTCATAACCTTACTCTTATTTACGTTTGCTTTCAAACCCTCCTTTTACACACCCTCGCAATTCTCTCTAGAAACAATCCTCTCAAATCCTCTTCAGATTCACCACACAAAACCAAATCATCCGCATATATAGGTAGGGCACCATCCACTCATCTCTATTCTCCATCATCTAACACTCATTTCCCTGCCACCTCCGTCCGGGTGCATTAAGTAACTTTGCATAATATATATATATATAATATATATATATGTATAATTATATATATATCATATATTATACTATTATATATATTATATATATATATATACGCTACATTTACTCTAATTTACTTTATACATTATATAAATACCTATCTACATCTATATACTTATATATATATAACAAATTGTAAAATATACATATCATGAGAACATATATAACATATTACCTGCTATATATCATATATATAATCTATAACGTACTAGTAGTGATTTAATATTAAACGGGGCACATCCACCGTGTTGCCTTGACCACTACATCAGCTTATATTTTCTATTCTTACATCCATCAAAAGTTAAGAGATATAGGTCTGAAACTTTGGAATATAATTCTTATATTATGGGTTAAAGGCTCAAAAACAGGGAATTTCAAGTCTCTAGATGTATATAGAGGGGGTCGCCCCCCTGAGGGTGGCCGCTGATATTGCGCTTAACGCCCTTGTTGCGGTTGTGAGTTGGAAGAGATAGGCTAAAAAGTGTGTTGGAGCCAGAGGTGACACACTACTGGCCGACCGCGCGAACTATGTTTGTGTTATTATTATTATTATTGATCGTAAAATTGATTCCCGTAGGGAATCAATTTTTGAGCCTCCTTGCGTCATACATACTTTTGATTCTATTCAGAAGCCTACGCATATATATATATATATATATTATATAGTATATATATATATATATATATATATATTATATATATATATATATATATTATTATATATATATATATATATATTATATATATTTATATATTAATATATATATATATATATATATATATCAGCTGTCCCTTGATTCCCCATAAATGGGTGTAGGGAGCTCAAACACGCATCAGAAATTCGAGACATCATGAGCCTATCTAGGGTACAAATAAATGGAAGAGGTACCCAAAACTAGCTAACAAAGACCAATGCAAAAGTTTTCGCAATGTGGTATAGGTGGAGTGGATTAAATAGTGGTTGTGGAATAGAAGGCAGTATGTACTAATAAATGGTAATAGGTCATCATGGGAAATAATGAAGAGTGGTGTCCAACAGCGTTCAGTGCTGTAGTCACTATCGTTCCTAAAATATGAAAATGGTTTAGACCAGGGTCTTAAATGTAAGGTTTCTAAGTTTGCAGATGATAGCAAAGTGGCTACCTCAGAAAGGAAATAATGATGGATGTATAAAGATTCTAAATGATCTTTATAAACTTCTTGGGTGAGCAGATAAGTGGCAAATAAATTTTATAGTACCACAAAAAAGTTGTGCAAGGTTTTACACCTAGGTTACTCAAATAAAATATTTAACTACGATATAGATGGAGAATGGCTTGAGTCTGTGGACCAAGAAAAAGACTTGGGTGTGATTATAAGCAGTAATCTAAAAATGGGTTTGAGGGTAAGAGCTTTGAGGAGAGCTGAAGGAGTTAGGAATGTTTTCTGCAGAAAGGCGATTTTTTAGAGGGGACATGATACAAGTTGAAAGATCCCGTAACTACTCTCTACTAAGAAAAAATATAAATGAACACACAATAAATCAAAGGTGTCTTACGAATGCCTTGTAGATTGATCTACTATAGTTACGGTGGTATGATTTTAAAATAAATAATATAATGAATCTAATTAAACAATACAGTTTGAAATGTAACCTAACACGATCGCATTAAGTATCATTAACCTATCCAAAACCTGTTTCAATATAAATGATAATTTTCTTCTCCATAGTTACACTAAGATGTTTCAAATACAACATGATCATGTTTCTCCTTCTCGGAGCCATTACACATTAGTTGCGGTAGCGATAGAAGAATTTCCTTCACTAAAACTAAAACTCATACAGTTTTAACAAATATAAGCCTCTTCTTATAAACTTATTACACTTTTCTATAGTGATAATACCAAACTTCTCTGAGGCCCGTAGAGGACCTCTTATATGGGTTATTGAGTCAGTCCGTTATGCCATCTTTTCTCGATATGATTGGGGTGCTTCTAAACTTTACTAGAACCCACCTGTATAGGGTGTCTAGGACCTCACCTGCCCCTTTGTCCGCCCAAATTTAAAGGAACTAGAGGCCTCGATCTATTAAAACTCTTTATACTTGAAAAAAAAAGTAGTCTCTTTACACAGTGTGCAATAATCTAACCATAAGTAAAGGGCAAAGGAGAACGAATACAATAGTTAAGAGAATATTAGAATCACAGAAAGGAACAAGAACATAAAGAAAAGAAGAGAAAAAAGAAAAAAATATTATTAAGCACTGTAAAAAAACTGCACTTAAATAAATACAAAAAAAACAGCCGAGCCGAGAGTTGTATGTCTGTTATAATTTATTGTTTCTTAATTAACGCAAAGAAAGCCAAGCCAAGCCACGAGCATGCTGTAGAGAGATAAGCAAGAAACATACAATTAATAAAAGGTCTACATAATATTTACATCTATTAATAATACCGAGCCCATATTAGCAATAATAATAGGTCTAGATAATATTTACATCTATTAATAATACCGAGCCCATATTGGCAATCAGAGATAAGATTAGAAGAATTGAATGTCCTCAAACTTTCGGTTAAGAAGAAATTCAAAAACTTTAGAAATATCAAAAGTTAAAGCGATATGATGATAGTTTTGATGGTTGAGAGGGGGTTCCCCTTTGTTCAGAACGAACTTAATGTGCGCACGTTTTCAGCAGGAAGGGAAGATCGAAGTAAAAAGACAGAGAAGGAATAGTTTTATCAAGGTAAGTAGTTCAAAGGTTTGTCTTCAAGGATGGAGCAGCACAACTTTTGAGAACTACAGGAGGAATACCATCAGGACCATATGCCTTCTTAGTGTTAAGCTGAGAGAGTGCAGAAATAACGAACTTTAGAATAAATTACAATATTAGGCATAAATGAGTTGGAAGGGATTGAGGAGTAGGAATAGCTCCGGAATAGTCTAAAGGTGGAATTAGAGGCAAAGGTTTTAGCGAAGAGTTCAACTTCAGAAGAAGACATAACGGCAGTTGTCCCGTAGAAGATACTGGAGGTGGGAAAGAGGAAGCAAAGTTCGAGGCTCTACAACTATCCCAAATTCTAAAAAAAAAATTTTTATGGAGACTACTAGAAGTAATTATGAAAATTAATCCAAGTTGAGCTTCAACAGAAGAAAAAGTTTTTCAAATGACGCTACTCAAAATTTGTTAACAATATCATGTTAGTGCGCATGTCATATATGATACCCAAATATGATTCTAAATATACACTCTAAAAGTGATAAGAGTTAACGTGTAAAATATTAATTGAGTTATAAAATTACAATAACAATCACTTAATAAGTAAACCATCAAAAACAAAGGTACAATATTTGATTGTTAAATTCAGCATTCAAAGGTTGTTCATTTAGTTTCAATTAGATCATAAAATTTAAGAAAATTATATTTTCTTCCCAAGATTATTAGTATATGTATTTTTAACTTTTGTTTCAAAGCAAAAATATATGAGTATTAATTAAGAAATTTCATTTAAACTTACATACATAGACAATAAATAATTTAAAACTAGACTACTTAGAAATAGGTGAATTTTTAAAACACAAACTCACCATTAATGGAAGTATGAGGATCATGTCCAGTATTTAAATCAAAAAATGCACCAGTTCCAAGTGTAATTTTCACATCACCTTGATCAAATCCACAACCTCCAAACATAGCTGCCCCTTGATCTGATACCTTAATAATAATAATAATAATAATAATGATAATGATAATGATAATGATAATGATAATGATAATGATAAGTAATAATATAATGTAAAAAATATATATTTTCAAATTTTATAATAATAATAAAATAATAATAATAATAATAATAATTAATAATAATATAAATAATAATAATAATAATAATAATAATAATAATAATAATAATAATAATAATAATAATAATAATAATAATAATAATAATAATAATAATAATAATAATAATAATAATTATTATTTTCAAGGTTGAAATCTATTAACGATTCATCAAAGGGCACTAGTCTAAATTAGGAGGCGATTTTCAAATCAATTGAAAATGCCTTATAAGTTCTGAGGTTAGGTTAGGTTATGTTACCCTATGTTATAGTTATATCGTATAACTTTAAACCCCCTTAAAAATCATTAATATTATTAAATTTTTTATCTTTTTCGCGATCATAAATTTACGCCTCTTCATTTAGACTTGTACTCATAAAAGTATTTGTTTTCACTTTTAAACAATATGTTATCAATAAATTATTAACTAGTTACTAGTTAGTCAATAACCCTAAAGTTGGATATGTTTACAGATCATACAAGACATGTAATAGAGGTTTACTTTGGATTGTGTTTTAACAATCCGAAATGGACCTCTATTCAAGGGAAGATTTGGTAATTGCAGGGAAGTGGAGTAGGAAGAAAAACAAGATGTTTTTTGGATGAATCTGCAGGGGAATAAAAAATTTTTTTTTTGGGTGGAACCAGTCAGTCCTAGAATAATTTAAAGATAATGGGGCCGAAGATGGGCAATTTTAAAATGGTGGGGCTGGAGCCAGATATCTTGCAATGATGGAGTCTGAAAAAAAAAAAAAAAAAAAAAAAAAAACAATAAAACAACACCCTTGGCTAAGTGTTTAATGAGATTGTATAAGTGTGATCTGCTGAGTTGCTACCATTCTACCGTCTGGGAAACGATTACAGCAGACATCTACTGTCAGCAGTTAGAGCGTTTAAACAATGTTTGGAAAGAAGGGAGACTTACTCTGATCAATCTCAAAGGTGTGATGATGTAGTGGTTTTGGTTTTAAAGCTCATATTGTCATCATTTTATATTTTTTTATTTATTACAGAGAAAAAAAGAAGAGGAGAGCAAATTTCCCATTTTTTTTTTTTATGTTGAACTAGGTTTATATTTATACTTCATTCATCACTTTGCTATGGGATGTAGATAGTATTAATAAAGGGGACGGGGATGGAAAAAATATATAAATACGAGTAAAGTATATATATATATAGTATATATATATATATAAATATATATATAATTATATTATATTATAAATAATATATAATAAATATATATAATATAATATATTATATATATATATATAATATATATATATATATATATAAGTCGAAAAGTATGATTGATTTTGTGTTGGTGAGAAGGAGATGTTGAAGTTGTTGGACGTTAAATCAGTGAGGGGTTTAGGAATGGGATTATCGGATCATGGTGCTTTTATTAGGAGTGGTAGAGGATGTGTGGGAATCAAATCTTTACAATTGGAAAGGCAAAAACGATTGAGAAATGAGGGAGAAATGTAATGAATTGTATTTAGGTATTTTATGGATTTGCAACAGGCGTATGATAGGGTTAATTAGGGAGCTCTATGGCAGGTGTTAATGATATTTGGTGTTTGTGGTAGGCTTCTGAATGGAATCAAAAAGTATGTATGACGATAGTGAGAGCGTGTATAAGAATAAAAAATGGAAATTGTCAAAAATGATTGGAGTTAAAAGCAAATATCAAAAGTGAGGCAGGGTTTGTGTTATGTCTCCTTGTTATTACAATGTATAATGGATGGGGTTATGAAGAATTAGAGATGGGGGGGCATGGAATGGTGTTAGAATGATGGAGAATGGAGATGAGTGGAGGGTCCACCTATCCTTTATTTACATTGCGGGATTGTGTGGGCGAAATCTGAAGAGGTTTTGAGAGGAATAGTGGCAGAGGAGATTTTGCAGGGTGTGTAAAAGGAGGGGTTTGAAGTAAACGTAGATAAAAGTTAAGGTTATGATTGCGAGTGAGGAACGTCCTCAGTGTGAAGTTATGTTTAGTATGGTGAGCAGGCTGGAACAAGTTTGGGTTTAAATATATTTGGTATATGTTTGGATGAGAAGGGAACAGATGATGCGAGTGTAGTAGGAAAGTTGTTTGAATGGCAGGAAGGTGGCTGGTGCAATTAAATCGTATGTGAAATGTGAAAGGACTAAAGTCTTGAGTGCGCTAGAGTCATTGCATGAGGGTATGTTGTTACCTGTGTTATTGTATAGTAGTGAGACTATGGTCTGGAATAGGAAGTATAGATCTAAGGTTCAATGTGTTCAGATGGACAATGCTTAGGGGGTGTTAGGTAGTGAGAATTGATAAAATGAGGAATGAACGTATAAGAGAGTTGTGTGGTGTGAAGAATAGGGGGTAAACGAGAGAATAATGAAAGTAATGTTGAGATGGTTTGGCATGTGGAAAGTAAATGAATGATAGTCGGTTGGTTAAGCGGATGTATAGTTGGTGAGTGGTGTTGGGAATCGCCGGCTGGGAGACCGAAGAAAAGTGGATTGAGTAAGTAAACGAGTGTCTGTAGGAGAGAAAATGTGAGTTTGGGCAGAGGCGAGATAAAGGTGCATAAATAGAGAAATGGCGGGGTTTTGTTGAGGGGGTATGGTTGTGTGCCACACCTGGTGCAAGGATGAACCCTTACAATTGACGATTTCCAAGTGGGGGTCCGTCGGGTCCCGTGAAGCTCTAGGGTGATTTTCTGATTGCGACGAGTTCTTACTATTAATGGTACAGAGGGGCGGTAAGGCTAGGCCTTTTCTTTTTTCGACTTTTGTCTAATTCTTTCCTGCTTTTCTTTTTTCGTGCAATGTACGCACCTTAACCACCCAGTCTTTGGGAGAAAAAGTAGATGAAGAAGATTATAGTATATATATATTATATATATTTTATATATATATATATATATATATATATATTATATTATATTATTGTATATATAATATATTAATAATATATATATATAAAATTATATAATAAGTATATATATATATTATAAATATATATCTTATATATAACATATATATAAGTATATAATATATATATATATATATATATATATATATATTATATATATAATATATATATATATATATATATATATATATATATATATATATATATATATATATATATATATATATATATATATATATATATATATATATTATATATAAATATATATATTATATCTATAATAATATAAATATATACCTATATATATATATATATATATATATATATTATATATAATACTGTATTTTGTGCTTCATGATATATTTATATTTAGGAGAAAAAAAATATATATATACGTATATAAAAAAATTCTACATTTATTTTTAGTGGAAACCCCATTTTTGAGAATCAGTTTGTGTTGGCTATTTGAGTAGGAAGATAACAAAAAAAGGTGGATATTCTGCAGGTAAGAAGTGGCAGGAGAAGGTGGGATTTCAACAAGTAGATGAAGGGTATGATAAAGGGATAATGGAAATAGAGGGATAATTGAAAAATTAATGGGTGAACAAATTTGATATGTAAATTACATTTATTTCAGTTTTTTCTTTACTCCTGGAATAACGAGTGGTAATCCTGAACTGAGGATTTTTGCTATGTCAATGTAGTTATTTCCTTAAAGTGGAATTTAAATGAGCAACCTCAGGGCATAACCTTTCAAAAATACAAGAAGGGTTAAGAGAGACCACTATGAACTATAATCGTGATATAGTGGAGTAAATTTTTTTTATTTGAGACTTTCAACAACATTCGTGTTTCATTTCATTTGGGTTGTTGTTAGTGCAAGGCTGCAGTTTGGGAAAGGGAGACTTATTGAGTTTATATTTCTTCAATATCTATATTTTTATTTTAAAAGAAATTGTTATAAAAGAATATTATTTTTATTCTTAAAATATTTTTTTTTTATGATATATAAAGTTTTTTTTTATCTGTATCTTCAAAAGATTTTTTATAACGTTTTTAAATTTTTTATTTTTTTAAAGGTGTAATCATATCGTTGAAAACAAATCCAAAATATATTTGCCTTTAGAAACCCAAATTCCTAAGTTAGTAAAATAGCTACCACCGGCAAGACTCCAGCTCAATCTGCGGCTAAACAACAGGAACCGCAACAATGCCACATCAGATAATACAATGCCCCATACGGCATACAGTAAATATTAGAAGTGGAAAAAAGATGAAGATCTTAGCTGAGAAAGGTTCCGATCTCCTCCTTATTTTACAGAACTTCCTCCAACTGATTATTACCTATTTCAGAGTTTATAGAACCATCTTGGTAAACTAGTTCTAAAACACATGATGAGGATAAAACTACTCACTCAATATTCTTTTCCTTCAAACCAAAAGACTATAAAAAGTGATATTAAGATAATTGTGAATCATTGGAAGTTATTGATTATGACAGAATTTTATAACTGAATAAATCCTAATAAAACATGAATGATTATTTATTGATCCAATGAGAGGGAATCCTCAGGATGTGCAAAATACAACCAAGATGATTATCTTTGAGAATGGAGGAGTATTTTTCAATTTTCTACTATGACTAAACAACTGAAATTTCCTTTACACGAGTCTAATATGAATTATTCGTCAAAGGAAAACTTGCCTTCTAGGATTATCGAGTCTTAAAACTAGTGAAACTCATCCAAGTTATATTTCACATTGTTCTGTGAATCCCTAATGAATTTTCTTTCCAATCTCTCCAATTCTTGATCCTTTGTATTAGGTTTTTCAGCGGTTCTTACGCTGGGCACATCAAAAGATTTCAATAAAGTCTAGCACAAAATTTTAATATTCAAACATCTCTCATTTACTTTCCGATTTACTCTTTCTAATCTTATATATATCTA
>JABUQX010009089.1:0-10684 GCA_015478945.1 Trachelipus rathkii
CTGTTGTACTTTGGTCAGTTTCGTTCAGAAGAGTTATCGTTTATGCTCCGATGTATCCTCAAGCTATAGGGTGTTACATCCTCTTCACATCATTGCGGATATTTGAGGTTCTCCACTCAATTTGTTAACGTTGATTTCTTCTCCTTTGGTTACAGTAAGGATCAACTTCTCCAAAGACCTTCTTGAAAAGTTCTCAACTTAAATGCAACGCAATAATTTGTCCATTATTATTATTTATTATTTATTATTATTATTATTATTATTATTATTATTATTATTATTATTATTATTATTATTATTATTATTATTAGTAGTAGTAGTAGTAGTAGTAGTTGTGGCAGTAATTTGTACTCCATTTCATTTTAAGTATCATTTAAAACTATTTGAAATGAAATCTAAATTTCGTTTTCATTTAATATTAAATGCCTAATTAATTAATAAATTCAAAATAGGAATTCAATTTACTCTTTCAATTATATCACTATGCAACAAAAAACGAAAAAATGTTTTTTGTCTTTGCTTTGAAAGGATTATTTCCTAATTGTTTTTGTGTAAAAAGCAAAGGAAAATAATACTATTCCCTTCAAACTTTGCTTTTGTTACCTTGACATCGCTGTTTTCAAACTGATCTATTTGCATTTCAGAGAAAATTAATAATTTTTAAATAAATACACGACAAATTTTTATTTCTTGAACGTTCTGGCAATACAGAGAACGTACGCTCAAGTATCAATATAGTTAGTTGATTAGTTCATCAGTCTTCTAGTAGCTGTTCAAGTGGAGATACGTTGTCTTTGATAGGTGCATTCAGCACAGATGGCATCAAGAGGTTGCAAATATCAGGCAGACGCATTTTGTTATGTCTGCGGTGAATTTATGAAGACACGAGCAAAAAAGTACCCTGTGAATACATCTGCTAAAATGTGCGAGGCCTATAAGGCATATTTTGGCATGTCTGTTAGGAACCAAGACAAGCAATGGGCACCTCATTTCACCTGCGAACTTTGCAAAAGAATATATATATATAATATATATATATATATATATATATATATATATATATATATATATATATATATATATATATATATATATATATATATATATATATACATTTTTATATATATATATATATATATATATATATAAACATATATATATATATATATATATATATATATATATATATATTTTTATTTATTTATACATATCACTATTTTCTGCATATCTGCAATGTGGTGATCTATGTATATAGATATATATATATATAAATATATATATATATATATATATATCATATATATATATATAGTTTTAACTGTTCAAATTTGACGTGTTGATATATGTGGTTGAAAGTGATATTGTGATCGATAGAGGAAGACAACCATCTTCAGAAGAAAGCAGCAAATCAGAAGACGATGAAGTCGTTGATCCTGAATATAGTGTAGCTGAGGAGAGAAACCCATATTTCCCCAACCAAGAAGATATCAACGACTTGATCAGAGATCTTGGTCTCACAAAGTCCAATGCCGAGCTTTTGACGTCGAGACTCAAGCAGTGGAATTTGTTACATGAAAGTGTGAAAGTCGCAAGTCAGAGAAAACGTCACCACTTTTTCAACTTTTTCACCAGTCAAGATGGGCTTTGCTTTTGCCACAATGTGACAGGTTTGTTTGAGGCACTTGGAATTGCCTGTAACCCCTGCGAGTGGCGCCTCTTCATTGATAGCTCATCGAAGAGTCTCAAACTGTGCTACTTCATAACGGGAACATGTATCCATCTCTTCCCTTGGTTCACTCGGTGCAGCTCAAAGAGGAATACAGTATTGTGAAGCTATTGCTAAGTGCCTTGAAATATGAAGAACACAATTGGAAAGTTATCGGAGATTTCAAAATGGTGGCCTTCCTGATGGGTCTCCAAGGCGGCTTTACCAAGTTTCCATGTTACCTTTGTCTCTGGGACAGCAGGGCCTCCGCAGAACACTACCAAAGGCGGGATTGGCCACAGCGGACTGAGTTCAGTGTAGGGAGAAACAATGTCAAATGGGAGCCTCTGTTGGACCCCCAGAAAATATTGTTTCTTCCACTACACATAAAATTAGGCCTCATGAAACAGTTTGTCACAGCTCTAGATAAGGAGTCTTCAGCCTTCATCTACCTGCAAGGCTTCTTTCCTAAGCTGTCTGAGGCAAAGGTCAAAGCCAATGTCTTCGTCGGACCACAAATAAAAAAGATCCTAGAGTGCAAGGAATTCCTGAGGAAGCTGACTAGGATAGAAAAAGCAGCTTAGAACAGTTTTGTTGCAGTAGTTCGTGGCTTTCTTTGCAATCACAAGGACGAAGACTATGAGGAGCTTGCTGAGACCCTGGTCAGGAACTACGGCAAAATGGACTGCAGGATGTCCCTCAAAGTCCATATCCTTGATGCTCATCTTGCTAAATTTAAGGAGAACATGGCGAGCGATTTCACCAGGATATTCTGGACTTTGAACGCCGCTACCAAGAATCATATAACGAAAACATGATTGGAGACTATATTTGGGGGTTGATTCGTGAAAGCAACTTACCGTATAAGCGTAAATCCAGAAAAACTTCTCACTACTAAATATTTTGAGTTCTCTGTTGTACAAGGTAAGAATAAATAATTGCTACTTTTGAGTTATTTATCGATTTATATGTTATATGTCGTTTAGAACACGTGATTTGAGTTTAGAGCGGTTAGAAGCAGGGACAAGGCTCGGGACTCAGAACCAGTGCAATGAGCCAGGCAGAACGAAAAGAAAATTAAGGGTGCAACAGCACAAGACAAGAGCTACAGAAAATAAAGCTTATAATCATGAAATAGATTTCATATTCGTAATTATCGGTGAAAATAATTGATCTCGGAGCCGTAGCCGGAGCCGGAGCCGGAGCCAGAGCCGAAGTCTCAGCATGACTACGATAATTTTAAAATAATGGAATACACCTCTACCGGCATAGGAGCCCTAGCTAGAAGTATATATATATATATATATATATATATATATATATATATATATATATAATATATATATATATATATATATATATATATATATATATATATATATATATATATTTTTATGTTTATATATATATATATATATATATATATATATATATATAACATATATATATATATATATATATATATATATATATATTTATAATAATAATAACAATATATATATATATATATATATATATATATATATATATATATATATATATATATATATATATATATATATATATATATAGTCGTCAGTTCTGGTTATATTATTATCAGTTATATGGTCACCACTCGATATGATATCCTATTATCTGGTATGACAACTATATAGCGACGGAGGATGATCAGCATGTATGTCGCGATGTCAGTCTGTTCCACTTCAGGACAAGCCGTCGACTGGTTCGGATTAAGTCCGGCTAAGGCAAAGGCGATCGAAGGTTGTCGGAGAGGGTATGCTGATCTGCACGAGCTCGTTGGCTAAACAGGAGGCTGGGTGTTCTTCTGGCCAACTCTGGGACAATCTGGAAGGGACAGAGAGTATACAAAATACTCTCTGTAGTTATCTCTATGACAGGTAACCTCAGCGGCTACCTGCGAAATTATCTCTTTAGTAGTTAAACTACTTTTTAGGTGGCAGACTAACTGGAGGATCTCGGAGGTCCGGCGAAGATATCACCATCCACGGAGACCATCCACCTACAGGAGAACCTCTTGAAGATCGTCCAAAGGGTTCTTGGTAACCCTGAGGAGGTTTCTAAGCCTCTTGGTAGGCTCAGAGAGAGGGAGAGAAGTAGGGCCAGTCGGAGATCTTGTAGTCCAACTCCGGGGGAGAGACGAGGCAGCCCAACTTCTTGTAGAGAGACGTGGCAGTTCAACTTCTAGTAGAGAGACGAGGGAGTCCAACTTCTTGTAGTTTCTTCTTCTTCCTGGCTTCGTAGGTCGGATCTGATATTTCAGCTTATTGTTCTTTATTAGCAAATTATCTCTTAGTGGTAGCAAAGCGCTACGAATTATCTCTTTAAAGGCTAATAAGACAAAAGCGAAACAACAGATTATTTATTTTTAACGAAAAAGTCGTACAAAGTTATAATAAAAAAAGTTACATATATAATAATCAAGTTTTTATACAAATATTATTACTATTTACATTTGACCAATTTATAACTTTTATTTTTATTTTTATTATAATATTTTATATACATTTAAAAAAATTATATTTTATGGTCTAACTTTTCTAAAAATGGATTTTTGTAAATATAATAAAATGAAACATTGCAGAAGCTGTCGGTAGATGGCGTTTGCCTTCACATTCTGAACATAATATAAACACAAGATGGAGTTTATTGTTAAAAGTTCATTATTATTGCTTAAAACTAAGTTTTTATAAAATATATATATTTTTATCAAATATTGATAATATTTATAATATAATATAACAAATGTAATATTTTTAATATACAATTTTTAATTATTAACATCTGAATAATGAAAATAAGTCATTTTTAAATTTAATAGACTTATTGATATTTCTGTTACTTTTTCTTTTATGGTTCATTCTGTAAGTATTTTCGTTTGGGGAAACTAACTTAAACACTTCACTATATATTTACTTCCCCACCAGAACACGGAGTGACTTACATCATGAAGAGGAACCGGTGCTGAGGGGAACACTTAAAGAAAGGGACTGAGTGGATTCCATCCTGAATCGGACTCTATTAGGAAATGTGTATTTCTTTTTTTTTTTTTTATATATATTTGATAAAATCACTAAAAGGGGCACTGAGTGGCTTCTATCCTGAAGCGGACTCTATTAGGGAGTGTTTATTTCTTTTATTATTAGTATTTTATGTAATCACTAAGAGGGGCACTGAGTGGCTTCTATCCTGAAGCGGACTCTACGGGGAGGGTTTCGTCTAGTAAGGGGGGCACTTGGAAGAATAGGGACAGTAGGAATCCTTAGGACATCAGCAACGTCAGGGACATCAGGAACATCGGCGGCGTCAGCGACATCAGGATCATCAGGGTCATCAGAGACATCAGGGTCATCAGGGACATCAGGATCATCAGGGACATCACGATCATCAGGGACATCAGGATCATCAGGGACATCAGGATCATCAGGGATATCGGGATCATCAGGGACACCAGAGACAGTAGGATCATCAGGGACATCAGAGACATCAGGATCATCAGGAATCGTTGACGTTACCGTTTCCATAAAAGCAGGTTTTAAACGGCTAATTGAGACTACTGTAGTTTGACCATTCCTGAGTTCTATCTTGAAACAATGTGGCATTCGTTGAAGGACTTTGAAAGGACCACTATAGGGAGCTTCTAAGGGTTTTCTGATCCTATCAGTCCTTAGGAAGACATGAGAACAGGTCTTGAGTGCCTCCGGAATATATGAAGAATTGTTGAAGGAGTGAAAAGTAGGAAGGTCTCTAAAGTCCAATTCTTTCATGTGGGCGATAAATTTCTTCATAAAAGAATCCATTTCTTGTTTGTTGTTAGGAGAAGATTGAAGAATGTCCATAGGACAAAGTGGAGTTTTTCCAGTTACTGCTTCAAAGGCGGAATAACCGGAATCGTTTGGAATGCATCTGAGACCAAGTAGAGTGATGGGTAAAGACAGAAGCCAGTTTTCTTTACGTGCCATCAAGGCAGTCTTGAGAGATCGGTGAAACCTCTCTATCTGGGAATTTGTTTGTGGGTGGTAAGAGGTTGTTCGAAGACGATGGAAACCAATCATATGTGACAACTCACTGAAGAACTCGCTTTCGAATTGAGGACCTCTGTCAGAAATCACATAGAGAGGAACACCGAATCTAGATATCCACTGCATAAAAGCATAGGCAACAGATTTTGCTGTAGTGTTTGTAATTGGGAAGGCTTCAGCCCATTTTGTGTTTCGGTCGATGCAGGTAAGTAGATAGCGAAAAACTGGAGAAGAAGATCCACAAAATGCTGAAGGTGAAAAAGGACCCACTATATCTATATGAACTGTTTCGAATCTTGAAGAAGGAATTTCTAATGGAGTGACCGTTGTTTTGGTGTGACGATGAACTTTAGACAGCTGGCACTGCTCACAAGTGCGTACAAAAAGCCTAATGTCACGATCCATACAAGGCCAAAAATATCTTTTCTTGATCAGTCGTAAAGTACCTTTGATACCAGGATGGGACATTTGATGCAACGTATTAAATATTTGAAGGCGAGCTGGCTTCGGAAGAAATGGTCTGGGAAAAGAAGTAGAGGTATCGCACCATATCTTGAGGTTGTCCTGCAGGGGATAATTATGAAGACGATCATGATAGGTCTTGATTTCTTCATCTTTTTCTTGAAGGCGAGCTATTGCGGGCAAATCGACAGCGTCAACTGATACCGAATGAATCCGGGAAAAAGTGTCGGCCACCATATTGTCTGCTCCTCTGATATAATTTGCTGTAGAAATATATTCTGTTAGTACTGAGAGATGTCGCTGTTGACGATCACTTTTTGCAGGATTTTTGGAGTAGAAAGCGGAAACAAGAGGTTTGTGATCTGTGCAAAGGGTGACGACTCTTCCCTCTAACATGTGTTTAAAATGAAGGACAGCATAATATGCTGCCAAAAGTTCTCTGTCGAAAGCAGAATATCTTCTTTGGGGATCTGATAACTTCTTGCTGTAGAAGTCAATGGGAACAGGTTGACCATCAATCATCTGGTGTAATGCTGCTCCGATTGAAGTCTGACTGCTGTCAGTTACCAGTTGTAAATGTGAGACATTAGGTAAAGAGAAAGGGAGTGTTAGGGCATTTTGAAGAGCTTCCTTAGTATCTTGAAAAGCTGTCACTTCTTCTGGAGTCCATTCAAGAGATTTATCCTTGGGATGAAACTTGGCTTTTTCAGATAATGGGAAGACGATTTTGGCAAAATTAGGGATAAATCTTCTGTAGTATCCTAACATCCCAAGGTATCTTCGTAGAGATGCTGAATCGCACGGTAGAGGAAAACTTGAGATGGATTCTTTCTTTTCGTTGGGAGGACATAGTCCTTCTGAAGACACGGTGTAGCCGAGAAAATTGAGTGAAGATTGATTAAATTCACATTTTTCTAAAGAGATTTTAAAACCATTTTCTTGGAGGAGTTTAAAAACTTGTTTCAGATGATTTTCATGTTCAGTTTTGGATGTAGAAAAAATGAGACAATCGTCTAAATAGGTAAACACGAAGGGAAGGTCTCTGAAGATGGCGTCCATTACTCTTTGAAATGTAGCTCCCGCATTCTTTAAACCAAAAGGCATAGATAAAAATTCGAAGAGACCAAACGGAGTGATGACTGCTGTTTTCTCTATATCTTCTGGTCTGATGGGGATTTGGTGATAAGCCTTTTGAAGGTCAATCTTGGAGAATATGGTAGAGTTATGCAGGCGTTGAGATAGGCTCTGAATGTGTGGAATGGGATATCTATCCTGTTTTGTTATGCTGTTAAGGGCTCTGAAATCCCCACAAGGTCTCCATGTTCCAGGTGTTTTCTTAGGCACGAGGTGTAAAGGAGACGCCCATGCAGATTTACTTGGCCTCACTATTCCACTTTTTAGAAGAATGTCAAATTCAGCTTTTGCCGCCTTTAACTTGTCGTCAGGTAATCGGCGAGCTCTGGCAAAAACTGGGGTTGAATCACCAGTTTCTATGTAGTGTTTTGGTCCATTATCTTTAATTACTAGATTGTTGATGTCTATAGGTGAAATTAAGGACGGGAAATCTTGTAGGAGTGAAGTTATGTCTGTATTTTCACCTTGAAGTTGAGCGTGAAGAGATGGTACCTCCTCAGAGGTTATTTTCAACGGAGCTAGAAGAGTAGTATAAGTATCTTGCAGTGTTCTTTGTCCACAGTCAATTAGGAGACCAAAATTGTGAAGAAAATCCATTCCAATAATAGGCATAGTAATTTCTGCTACTATAAATGTCCAGGTGAATTCTCTTCTTAATTTTGGTATACTGATATTTGCTACAACTTCCCCATGACACTTTATGGGCGAGCCATTGGCTGCGGAACAAGTGACGTTTGAAGGGTGCAGCGTCATGTTAGAGACCATGTTATATGGAAGGCTAGATATGCTGGCTCCGGTATCTAGTAAAAACTGGTGCATGGTGCCAAAAATCCGTACATCTATTGTTAACTGCGAAGTTGACACGGCACAAATGTCAACTTGCTCCTTTAGTTTTCCGACGGAGTTGGGGATGCTGCTCTTGATGGAGGTCTAGAATTAGGTAGGATGTTTAGTCCCGTTTTGTTTGGCCATGTACACCATGGTTTACAGCTTTTAGAGCGTGGTCCATAATAAATGTGGCCTCTACACACCTTTGGTCGTTGATTTTCGTGGAACGGCGCCAGGCCAAAAGTAGTGGTTGCTCTTGATCTTGATGGGGCGGGGGCAATGGCGGTGGCAGGGGATGATACAGCCATGACAGGAGCTTGTGGGCTTAATAACAAGATGTCATTAGCTAAATCTCCCAACTGTTCAAGTGTGAGAGTAGAATGGGCGGCTAAGGTTGTGCGAATGTGACTCGGTAGAGTTTTCAAAAATTGCACTCTGACCAAGTCCTCTCCTATATTTAATTTCTCTGCCTGCCGAATCATATCCTGTAGATATATAGATGGTTTGCCACTGTAGACCTTTTTGGAAAGTAGATCATTATAAAGCTCCACCTTAGATTTTTCGTAAGTATTCACGACCGCCGTTTTGAAACGGTCATAATCTTCTGCGTCAAGTTCGGCTTGAGATATTCTATCCAAAACTTCAGGCGGAATTTGTGACATAGCATGAAAGTACTTAGTTCGTGAGGACCTTATGTTAGCGAGATGAAATTGTGCTTCCATGACACGAAACCATGTCGGGACTGAAGATTCCGAAAAAGTTGGTGGTTTAATTTTCATTGTTGAAATGGATTCTGCCTCTCTTTGATTGTTATCCTGTCCTTGTTCGTCTGCCATCTTCGTGGTATCAAATTTTCAGCTCTAGGATCACCAATTATATAGTCGTCAGTTCTGGTTATATTATTATCAGTTATATGGTCACCACTCGATATGATATCCTATTATCTGGTATGACAACTATATAGCGACGGAGGATGATCAGCATGTATGTCGCGATGTCAGTCTGTTCCACTTCAGGACAAGCCGTCGACTGGTTCGGATTAAGTCCGGCTAAGGCAAAGGCGATCGAAGGTTGTCGGAGAGGGTATGCTGATCTGCACGAGCTCGTTGGCTAAACAGGAGGCTGGGTGTTCTTCTGGCCAACTCTGGGACAATCTGGAAGGGACAGAGAGTATACAAAATACTCTCTGTAGTTATCTCTATGACAGGTAACCTCAGCGGCTACCTGCGAAATTATCTCTTTAGTAGTTAAACTACTTTTTAGGTGGCAGACTAACTGGAGGATCTCGGAGGTCCGGCGAAGATATCACCATCCACGGAGACCATCCACCTACAGGAGAACCTCTTGAAGATCGTCCAAAGGGTTCTTGGTAACCCTGAGGAGGTTTCTAAGCCTCTTGGTAGGCTCAGAGAGAGGGAGAGAAGTAGGGCCAGTCGGAGATCTTGTAGTCCAACTCCGGGGGAGAGACGAGGCAGCCCAACTTCTTGTAGAGAGACGTGGCAGTTCAACTTCTAGTAGAGAGACGAGGGAGTCCAACTTCTTGTAGTTTCTTCTTCTTCCTGGCTTCGTAGGTCGGATCTGATATTTCAGCTTATTGTTCTTTATTAGCAAATTATCTCTTAGTGGTAGCAAAGCGCTACGAATTATCTCTTTAAAGGCTAATAAGACAAAAGCGAAACAACAGATTATTTATTTCTAACGAAAAAGTCGTACAAAGTTATAATAAAAAAAGTTACATATATAATAATCAAGTTTTTATACAAATATTATTACTATTTACATTTGACCAATTTATAACTTTTATTTTTATTTTTATTATAATATTTTATATACATTTAAAAAAATTATATTTTATGGTCTAACTTTTCTAAAAATGGATTTTTGTAAATATAATAAAATGAAACATTGCAGAAGCTGTCGGTAGATGGCGTTTGCCTTCACATTCTGAACATAATATAAACACAAGATGGAGTTTATTGTTAAAAGTTCATTATTATTGCTTAAAACTAAGTTTTTATAAAATATATATATTTTTATCAAATATTGATAATATTTATAATATAATATAACAAATGTAATATTTTTAATATACAATTTTTTAATTATTAACATCTGAATAATGAAAATAAGTCATTTTTAAATTTAATAGACTTATTGATATTTCTGTTACTTTTTCTTTTATGGTTCATTCTGTAAGTATTTTCGTTTGGGGAAACTAACTTAAACACTTCACTATATATATATATTATATATATATATATATTATATAATTATATTATATATATATTATAAACATTAATTATTTATTATAATAAAGGGATATAAATTATATATATATACATATCAGCATATTAAAAAATAACGAAAATGGTGCGAAATATTCGCACTCACAAGAATATCCAATCGAAAAAATCGAATCAAAGGATGTGTAAAAAATATCTCACATCAATGGATTCGTAAAGTTTTTAAAAGTGTATAAACACAAAAGGTACTGAATAATATTAATTCCATTTTG